>PNEQ01130668.1:0-40220 GCA_003012365.1 Medauroidea extradentata | reverse complement strand
GTGAATAAATTATATTTTGTACTGTAGCTGCCCTTCACTCACTCTGTGCAGACAGTAGCCACGCTGATTTATAGCGTCAGGATAATAAATACAAATCTTTCTTCACTCACTTGTGCAAGTGCTAATTTTTCTTACAATACGACTAAACATGTTAGTTATAGTCTATGACTAAATATCTGAAACGTAGCATGCTTACTTTTGTGCCCATTAAGCCAAGCTAACAAACACTGCATTTCCATAAATTTGTGGAAAACAGTATGGAGAAGTGCCGCTAATTTACTGTAGCGTACCTCGTAAATATAACACACGGTATCTTACAGCTATACTTAAATACTCACTGTAAGCATGTTGGATATAAATTTGTATTTAGAAGTTCTTTCCTTTTTACTGTATGTCAGTAAATAACGCAGTTATCGCCCAATACCGTTAATGCGGGAATAGTAAGTTCTATTCTATACCTACATTATCACTATGGATACCTATTCATAATGTAGGAATTTCCGTTATCAACTAAATACTTGTGAGAAAAAGGTTACATACAAAAGCCTATTAAGATTTACAGTGAACCTTGTTAATACTGTAATACAAACCATGTAAATATAAAGATCTCATCAACACTAAGTAATTTTCGTTCCCCTAAGAATGAAATGAAAAATGTAACACTAACTTAAACGCTCTATAAAAAGTTCCTTTGTACACCACACAACGCCAGAACCACGACATACCTGCCGAGATTCCTCATTCATTGCGATAATTCGGCAAAACTTATCTTCTCCCAGAAATTTGTGGCATGTGTTTTACTATGAGCTGGCGCTTCTGAGGCAATAATTAAAAATAAAAGTTAACGTTCGTAAAGATCTTTATATAAAAATAATGTAAAAAATACGTAACAATAAGTAGGAAAAGGAATATTTGACGAGTTCAACGACATGCGTGTAGGAATCCATTTTCCTGTTTATACACAAGCCCCGACCATTTATCCACGAGCTGCTACTTACTGTAACAACACATAATGGACTAATAGACGGGCTCGAGTATGCATAGGACAGTGGATTATAACACGTCGTTCACTGAGCTCGCGAATTATTCCTTTCTCTAACAATAAGTGATCAAAATATGTGTTTCCGAATAAGGGTATGTCCATGAAACAATATTGTTCGAAACACATTAATTTCTTGACTACAAAAAACATAAACTTTGTACTTATATAACAGCAAACAGATAAGTGTAGTTTATTATACGATTGCTGTTTATTGTCTTAAAAATTAATGTGACAGTTGCGGCAGATCACAGGTAGCTCTTTAAGGGACGAACTTGGTAATGTAAAGGATGGAAGTTCTAATCTAGGTGTCGGTTCAATTTTTTTTTGTTATATATTCATTTGGGATATAATTTAGGTTCTATGCTGTAGTGGACTTAAACAAAAATGTAAATAAAAATGCAATATGCATCGCACCGCTTCCGAGAAAAAAAGAAAAGTACGTTTAAGTTCCAATGTGCATAAACAGTATTCTTTAAGTGATGAGATTGTGTTAAACTGAAAACAAAATAACTGCATGTTGTAAAAATTGTATATATTTTAAAAATTAAATTAATTTTAGTCTCTCTTCCACTGTAAAAAAGTGATTCGGTTTGATGCTCTTTTTTAGGTCATTGATTTATAAATAGAATAAAATAATTACAAAATTTTCTACATATCCGTGAAGAATAAAAAAATTCTGTAAACCATAATTTCAAATGTATTCAATATTTAATTTGTGATATTACAAAATAATGTGTAATTTTAGCTTACATCGCGAGTGACCAAATTAAACTATAAAAAAAAGTAAAATGTTTGGTACACAGCATTAGTTAAATAGAAGTATGTAAATGAATAACTGTTTTTAAAATATAATTTGTCGAATTAGTCTTTGTGAACTAAACTACATTTGTTGGATTCAATATTTTTTCCGGTGTCTTGCGGTTTATTACTGTCCGTTGGCTACTTATTTTTAACATTTACATATTACGTTACAAAAAGTTCATCTCAAACTGCTATATAAAATTTTATGTTTAAAGAAACAATTAAAAAAAAAAGAAACAATTAAAAAATATAAAAGTATGTCATGAATTCTATTTCTATTTAAATCCAAACCTTCATGTCTAGAGCCGAATAGAAGCATTAGTTTGTAAATCATGTCACTGTATTCACTGTTATCCTGCCAATTAAGCAAATATGTTATGTGAAAATGTAAAGTATAACCTTTACGAATAGTTTTGTTCTACTGTGGCATGTTGTTTTAGACCTGAAAAATAGAGACGGAAATTTTTGGAAATGCAACTATAAATGAATTGTATCAAAAAACTTATTTTCAGTTACATATGTGCTGCGATTGAGTCTACAATATTATTTAGTTTATTATATATATATATATATATATATATATATATATATAAAGTTTTAAATGGAACTACCACAAATCCTGTAAACTATTAGGCTTATAGACAGGAAGAGCGCTTGTAAAAATAGTATTTTATGTTCTACGTTATATAATTAAGTATACAGTAAAAAATTAACATTACATACTAGAAACTTAGTAATAAATAAACACACACACACACACACACACATATATATATATATATATATATAACTGACATATACATTGAAAATGTTGTGTAGATAAACTAAGAGTGAAGTTGTGTTCGCGTCGTTGAGCGAGACCATGCCTCGCGCACGAAATATTCTGTCTTCTACCTGCCGCCAAACCAACAGCGATTCGCGGAAATCGTCAAGAGGGGCATAGAAATTTAATTTATACTATCCTTTTTGTTTTCTTCGCTGATACCCCCCATCTATCTCGTATAACAAAAAAGTTTCTCGCTTACTATAATTTACTCTGCATTTTCCTGTCAGATATCAACATGGCATTGTTAAAAAAATTTTTAATAACATGGTAGTTGCAGAAAATAAATTTGATCTACATTATCATTGGCAGCATAGTTCTTAAATACAATATAAAAATGTTGAGTACATTTGACTGAATAGTTTTAGATTTATGATGAGTTTAGTTCGTCAGGTTTTTGGGGCGCGCGAGCATGCATCGGCTTGCGCTAGCTCCGAAAGACCCAAAATGGCGGACGATTATACCCACTCTTTATAGTGCCTTAGGTGAACCCAATCTGTCACGGAACATAGAGACATCCATAGATCGCGTATGTTAAGAGGTATGGAAAGGTAGGATGACAAGTGTACGACTAGAATAATCAATCTTTAATAAAATATTAACTAATCATCAAAATTCAATTTTTTTGGCCGAGTATATATTTTATTAGCGAACGTTTATTTATACAGCACTATACGGCAGTATGCTTTACTTTCAAGTTAAAAACTATTATTAATTTTTAGAAAAGTTAGGGCTTGAAATCACAAAGTCTACAACATTGGAAAACTTTAATTCTTGTGATTTTTAAAATGATAATAAGGCTTCTATAGTAACCGGATTTCAAACATACCCGTGTTTTCATTTCAAAAATAATTTTAACATCCGTAAACCTCTTGCGCAGAGCTTTTCTGATACTAAAATTATTTTTAAATATAAACGCTAGTATTTTTTTAAATCTGTTAATTATGGTTGCAAATATATTATCTTATTAAAAATGAAGAGAATGCCAGTTTTTAGCTTAAATAAACGACACAAATATCCATGCCCGTGCTGGGATTCGAACCCAGGACTTCTCAGACCGTTGGCCGGCATGCTACCAACAACACGCTATACGCCCGGCTAAATTTTTTGTGGACCGAATTAAAAGCAGAAGATTCATAATTTGACAATGTTAGGTACAGTTCTCCCTTAAGGGAGTTCATGAGGAGGAAAAAAAATCATAATTTTTTTTTATTTTTATGAAACAGAGTTAGTTTTGCAGATCTTACTTGGGAGTACATCGTCATCTTAAAAAAAAGTTTAGCTCAGTCAGTTTTCCCATACTGGCATTTCAAAGGAAAAATTTGCATGTTTTTAGTTCATACAACCCCCCCCCCGGAAACAAATCAACATAACGAAACAAAATAATTCACAGAGAAAGTACATGTCCTAGGCTAGGGCTTTACTCACGTAAAAACCTATTCAAACAATGTTTTGTATTTTTAAAAATTTTCTGAAATTTATTTTTTTTGGTAATTTTATACATTTTTTTAAAATATAAAAATATTTAGTTTTGAGAATTCCTGGTTCAATTACAAATTATACACAATTACAAATCATACGTTGCAGTAATTTAAATTATTAAAAATAATTTACGGTAGTACTTTAAAACATGCAAATGCTATCGAATTTATCATCAAAATGTATGCCTTATCTGACGACTCTGAAACTAAAAACATATATTTGTGGTTAAAAAAACAATACATGACTAAATGCGCCATATATGTTGTCAGGCGTTATGATTTAAAGGAGTTTATTGCTAGGTAATGAATTATTTATTGACCTGTAAATTATATGGTTAAATGTGTTCCTAAAAACTCATACTACTAATAAACAAATAGTTCCAATATGACTTGGGAAGTACCTTACTAGGTTGTAGCAACTGCCTACAATACTTGGGCATAAGTTTGCCATTGGCCTCAAATCTAGCCAATGTCAGCTAACTATAGCAAACACTGGGTCTTAAAAGCATCATGCACGCTCTGAGCATCCCAGGCAGTTAATTTCAAAATATGATGTAAACCGTTGTTACCTCTTCATTTCTTTACTGAAGAGAAACAAGTATTTTTACTTTCTGCATCACATATGTTAAATCATCAATACCGACGTCTGACAAACAAAACTAAACAATTAACTGCCAGACCAGTGATGCCAACACAAACTTTGTCACGATGATTTCTTGAAACAAGAAATTTGCTTCCATTATATCCATTTACCTAAAAAACTATTATAACTAACTGAAGCGTTTTGTTGGATATCAGAAATTCCAACTCAATGTTGCTTTGTCTGTGTCTGAAATAGCCCAGAGAGCACTCTCTCACACCCACTTGACGTCACAGAGTGTACTCTCTGCTGTCCCGAATTCGAGGGAGAGCGGGCGAAGTGAAGAGAGTGATCGACGATCTGCGCCATCTCGCCCACTCTGTGGGAAGACATTTTTGTTTTCATTCAAAATCGAGAAAAAAACACGTCTCTGTGCATGGCTCATTTTTCCATGAAAGTAAAAAGTATTTTTTAAGTGATTGTAAATATAACCATTGCAGTTATACACAAATAATGATATTTGACTATGTTATGCTGTATGGCCTGCAAGTTAATAATTTCGGTAACAGATCGACCACACAAAAATGTCATAAAACAATAACCTCAGAAATATTTAAAACAGTTTTTCGCTAGGTTGCAGTGCTTGGAGGGTACATTCGAGTGTGACTGTCTCAATTTGATCGAAGATTATACCAGAGTGGGCGAGAGTGAGAGTGCACACACTCTTTAATTGATACCCGGCCGTAGTTGCAGGCATGGTCTAAGAGGAAGAAGTCTTCGCACGGCCAATGCTCTCCAGCAAGAGAAAGTGACTCACTTTATGTCGTCGAGCGCTAGTAGTCATTTAGTGGAAGATTTGTCTGGGTTACATCTGGTGATGTTACCATTTTTACAATTATTTATTTAAAATTATGTTAATATAGTAAGTTGGTACTGTAGTTATGTGTTTCGTATCCATAAATGCATTGGCACGCGTGTGGAACTGTGTATTTAAATCGACAGGAAAAAAGTATATACTATTGTTTTAGTAAACACATTTGAATGAAATCTGTTCTTTCCTGCCTTATAAAATATTAGCATCGTTGCAATGCGTATTTATACATGTAAAATATTGAAAAAATTAATTTTATTTTTGAGAATGTGTTCTAATACAAAATTGCATTTAAATTATCTGGATTTTCAGTTTTTCTTCAATAATACAGCCAATGAACGACTTGAAATGTGGCGGAGCTCCAGTCAGGTGTGGCATACAATTCCTACCTTCATGGATACCGCATCCGAACATAACCTTCATTTATTGGCTTCACGTGTCCAGGATGAGATGTATATTTGTTTGGAACTTGCCGCTTTTTCAGGTAAACACTGATCTTATGCATTTGCTTATCTTAACCATGAAATGTAACCAATGTTTTTTATATTTACGTAAACGTCTATGAGTGGAAAATATTTTAGGTTTCTGCCAAAAGCTACCAGCAAATCAGTATGTTTGTAAACAAGCGTTGTTTCCCACAATACTCACTCCCAGCGGTGTGACGTCAGAGGGCATTTACCTCAAGTCGTTCATTCCGATAACCACAACAGATTTTAAGCTGTGAAAACTTGTTAAGTCAAAGACAAAACAAGATAAATCTCCCACTAAAAGACTACAGAAAAGGAGTCACATTTTATTCCTCAGTGTCAAGAGCTTACAGCAATAGAAAACCAACTGTTACACAAAAGAACTAAAAACGAGAAAATTATCTACAAAAAAAAAAAAAAAGAAGAAACAAAACAAACACGGCGGAAATCATAACTGACAAGGAGCAAACGAGGTGCATGATCGACAATACAAATGAACACAGTGATAAAAATATTTGTAGAAAATAAACACAACAACGAATAAAATACAAATGACTATAGTAGTCTTCCTTGCATATCTCCTAAAAAAACTCCCTAACATTTCTTCCACCATTAATTTACCCCAAACACACTTATTTCTCCCATAAATCTAGGGAAGGGCTACATACATCACAGTCAACGTGTCTGGGTGGGCAGGCGGACATTAGCAACACGACATAACTACAAGAAATAATGCTATAGGTAGAGATGATGGTTAATCGCGGGAATACTTTACTGTTTTCTGGATTTCAACATACTTTCAGCTTGTACTTGGAGATGTTATCCTATTTGACTGAGCCAATAATAATCCCGATATTGTAAGATCTGATGCCTGTTATTGGTCTCCAGACAGCTACGTTGAGGCAGACGTAAATCACCGAATCATATGTGTTGCAAGAAACTACAGCTTTTTCAAAGGTATGTTGGCACAAAATGTTTTCCGATATACTATTACACCTAGCTATCAGATGTTAACTTTAAACTGACCCCCCCCCCCAACTTTTGAAATAACCAAAAACTATATTTTATAGCATAAAATGGGATTAGTTCTCGGTGAAACATTTACTCTGGTTTCTAGTTTTATGGTGATATCATACATAAAATATTTAAGACGAATGCAAAACAGCGAAAATAAAAATTTAAACAGTGCTCACTTCATCTGCATCAGAGCGACACAGGGCATCTTTTCCATTGCTTTTATCGTTCCAGCACTTGGAGAGTAGAAGAATGGATTTTAAGTAGATTTTTATTGCGCCAGCTCTCGAGGGAATACTAAACCATTCGGAATTTGAGACATTGGGTTAAATTTTAAGAAGTACTGTAATTTGTAATTTATATATATTAAGAAATGTTGAATGTGACGTAACTTGTATGCCAATTTACGGCCTACTAGACTTCATTATACGCAAACGTCTATGAACTCCAGCACCGTGGCAATCCAAAGAGAAAACGATTTCGATAAAAAAAACCACGGGATGTCACTTCTGCTGTTATTTATAATTTACTATGTGATATGACTGAGGAGTTGTGACCACGGACACCACAGCTGTCAGGACGTGTTTGTTGTCAGGTAGAACTGCGGCAGTTCTTGCCCCACCTCTCCCTCCCCTTGTGGTGTCGGTGTCTTGTATCACGCAGCATCTCCTGTCTGGACCTGAACATGTTCCCGGCTTCCAGGAAGGTTCCATGGTTCTGTGAAGAGAACAAGGAGCGCAGGTGCAGCAAGCCGAGGTACAGTCTGGTTCCTGTAACTACAGTTCTTCGGGCGTTTCTAAACTTCACATGGGTGTAAATGCCTACACACAATTGATTACTTTAACACTTCACTTTACATTTCCGTTACTTTAAGTATTTTGTCAACACAATACAAAAGTAAAGTTAAAGTAATGACCGTTGAAAGACGATTTTAGAATCTGTTTTTTGAAACGAAAGAATTTTGATATCAGTCATTATGTATTTGCCATAAAACCATATCACGAAGATTTTCGTAAATAAGCCCAGTTATTTAAATATTTTTCTTTATTTATAATATTTTTCAGAACTAAAGCAACGCCATCTATAGACAAAATATACATTTCATCTACAAATACATCTCAAATTCTATTTGCAAGTTTTTTCCGAATACATTTAAACCATACCTGTTACACTTTTCATAAGTACTGGAGAATAAAACGATGCACAGAAATATATGCTTTTTTATCATAACATACATAATCAAGTTGTTCTTTGCAATCGCAAACGGCCATCTTGGCTTTGACTTTAGATTTTCAACTTATCGGAAACTTAAAATCAAACAGCCTTGACTTTGTGTTTGGCGACACCATTGTGTACGAACCCATAAGAAGCAACGTAATGCAAGGTATCAAAAAATCAAACATTAAAGTCAAATTCTAAAGTATTCAATTGTGTATAGCGCTTAATGCCATTGCTAACCGTCCATCTCTATGCGTGACCAAATTGAACGGCATCATATTGCAGCCCATAACATGTGATGTCCTATGGCATGTTTTTTTTTTTTTTTTTTTTTTAATTGATTCCCCCAACAACCTCTAAAGTACACAATTCCCTATCTTCGGCTACAATCTGTCAGCGTTCAATTAGTTTACGTAACAAAATAACAGCGTAATAGTCTAGTTCTTTTATAACATATTTGTGTATAAGACAATAAATCAGCTTAATGTTTTCGAATTGTAACTCGTTTGAAGTTTACCTGTGGTCGGTAATTTTATCTATTGAAAATCGAAATTTGGCACATAAAAAATTTAAACTGTAAACATAAACTAAATCACAAAGAAATTGAAAACATAATGCTCTGTGTTCAAAATATCAAACGCAATGTAAATTAAATGACGTGTAAAGAAATTGCTGTGAACGTCGCATTTAGCAAAGTATTAAAAACGTATGAAATATGTACAGTTTTATTTGAAACTCTGAAGAGCATTGCAGGCTTTCATCAAGATTCTAGTCACGTGAGAGATCGTGGTTGGCTTAGTAGATGGAGGATTTGCTTCCTACAAAGGCCACCCGGGCTTGAGGTCGGTCTCCAGATGTTTGCATATGTGGGAATCATCGTGCCTAACAATGCCGCTGGTTAAGGGGGCCGCCTACCCCACGCTTCAAATACGTTGCAGTGTGTTCGTAAACAGGTTTTTTTCTACAAAAATATTCTACGTGTGCCCATTGTGCCAACATACAAAAATGAAACAAACAAACAGACAAGGTCGGAACCTCATTGATAAGACGCCATGCTCATTAAAAACATTGTTTCTAAGCCCTCCAACATGGCTAAAACCATCCTTTTTAGACTTTCGTACTTCAAAATGTACTAAACGGATGTATGTGAAACTCAGATTGCGACCTGCACTGAACTTAGTTGCTGACTTTTCACCAATAAAATTATATGGTCACCGCTTAGTGTCCCATGGTAAAAACGGTTCGGCGGGAAGCTTGCACGCTAGTTCAGCGCTTGGCTCGTTGAGGCGACGCGGCATTTGATGCGCGCTTCAAGGTAGACCTTACTGCTCCGTCGCTTTCGAGCCTCTCATGATCGGGGATAGGCGGCGCCCTTAAAGAACTCCGTTCATCCGACCCTTTCATTCCGGCGCTGCTCCATTCTCACCTCATGTCACCCTTCATCAACACCTAGATGTTTCAGTTCTGGCCAAAATCTCTTCACTTCCTTGATGTCGTGACTGAGAGAACTTACTACAGTTAAGCTCGCGAGCTTCTGTAAACGCCTTACTTACTGTCAGCATCTAAGTAACTTAAGTCGCATTGGAAAAAGAACTGTACAAAAATGGTTATCCCATGTTTATTTTAAAACCAAAAATATCGATTTACGTTACAACGAACGTACTGTGAAGGTTTACTGAAATTTAGTTAAATAGAAGCAGATGTGACTTTACGGTCCTGTAACACTGTCAAATTTTTCCTTCCAATAGATCCAAATATAATTGGTCAAACAATGTTGGATGGTAGTGACATCACAAATACGTTACTATCGTGGAAATATTTGTTGGGGGAAGTTTGATGACTTTCGTTTTCATCCAATATTTGCGAATTGGACTGGCTCAAAATTTCTTGGATGTTAGATGGCTCAGCTAATCACAATCATGCCGTTTGTAATTTAAAATACCATAACTTCCAATGGTGCAGCATGTTAAGTTGTATCGTAAATATTACTGTAGTTTTAGATAAAGACAAAGCAATCCAATGTAATTTAAATTAATCGACGAAGTGAAGTGACGAGATTTGGTCAGCGCTTAACATCGAGGTCTTTAGCGCTGGTGACATGAGGTGAGAACGGAGCAGTGCCGGAATGAATGGGCGGGAGAAACGGGAGATTCTCGAGAAAACCCACCAACCAGCGGCATCGTTATGCAAGATTACCACATGCAAAAATCGTAACCTATATGTTTGGTTAGGTTTTAGAATAAATTTAAAATTTTTGTACACATCATTTCAACTTAAGGCCATGCCCGGTAGTTTTTTTCACGTTGGTGCAAAAAACTCAAAAAGTTTTCAACCAAATGGGATGAAAAAAATTGAGAGCGTGTGAAGTCATACTATGCACAATTATATTTAGGCTTTAAAAAAAATGAGTCGTTTGCCAGTAAAAAAAAATATATTTTGTGCCATTTTGGCTCATTTTCATGCTAAAATATGTGATAATTTGGGTGCAAGAATCTAAAAATCCATTGTGTTCATTGCAACGGAAAAATTCAGATAGAAACATTGATGTATTAGTGACAAAACAATGTAGCGATTTTGTGATAGAGATATTAGTTCATTTTGGAAAAATTATTTTCGAAATCACTGCAAAACTACCAGGCATGGCCTTAAGAGCAGTCAGTATGTAAATGATAAAAAACCATAAAACTAGAAACCAGTGTAAACGTTTCGCCATACCGAGAACTTATGAATTTTTGCTGCTATAAAGTTTAGTTTTTGGTTATTTTAAATATTGATGATGGGAGAGGGGCTGCTCACTTTGAAGTCAAAATCCTATAGCTAGATATGACGGTATATCGCGAAATAAATTTACTAACAGGAAACATTCAATAAAGTGTAACAATTCTACAATATTTCGAATAATAATTTTTATATTTTTATTTTAAGATTTATTTATTTTGACCACAAATTCACGGACTCAGGCTTACATTTCAAATATTAGTATTTTTTTTTTTAAGTAAACAGTGCTACCAACTCGTCGATTAATTGGGCCGCGATGGCAAAAAGGGTCAGACCTCTTGTCTTCTACTAAGGCGAGAGCTTCAAGACGGTGGGCTAAGGATCCCGGGTTTGACTTCCGGCCGTGGAGAAACATTTACCCGGATTTTCACACTTACAGTTCTCTTATCGCGATCAGGACTTGGTGTTCTGTTGTTGTGGCAATATTTGTCCCAGGTGTTCACCAAAGAGGCCGTCAACGTCCCGATAAATGAAATGTCTGGAACATAAAATCGAGGGTTCACACTTTATTCATTTTTCGTGAGAGTGATTAGTTTGCGAGAAACTGAACACGCGCAAATGCATACGTGGCGCTTCAAATGCGTTTCAGCAAGTTACGACTATAGGTCATTCGGGACAAAGTGAGCACTAAAAGTTTAACCTTTGAAAAATATCACCAGCCATTACTGCATATAATTCAACAATGACTATAGTCCCCCTTACTGCTCGTGTGGTTAGCAGCGATTTGCCGTAAATAGTGCCGTGTATATTCTTACTTAAATACAACAATATTAAAATAAAATCTACTAAAAACGACATACTTAAATTTTTCATTGTTAATCAAGTTTTATTTATCAAACTATAACGGTTGCTACCAACTGCACAATTTATTTCACACGCGCAAACATCAAGTGACGTGTCTAGAGAGGTTAGACATTTCCCTTCGTTAGCCGTTACGCGCTGCAAGATACGAATGGGTTGAAAATAGAAATTTTTCAGGGCTATTTTTAGAGCTCACTTTATCCCGAACCTTCTATATTCTTTTTTTTTTTTTATGAAACTATTCAACGCGCATGGTATGGTGTTTGTACCCGTATCTACTAAAAGAACACACACATCAAACTATGTCACTCAATAGTTTAAAAAAAAACCGGCACGTTTATTAGGAACATCATTTTTTAACCCCTCAAATTGGCCAAAAATGAATTTTTCAGACTACCGTATGTTGAAAAATAACAGCTGTTTTCAAAAGACACGGCTATAAAAACAAGCGTTAGACTGTTAACTATGCTGTTCACATATAAAGTAATGTGTTCACCTCTTCCAATCCACTAGGAAAAAAAAATAGCAAATTACTGTACTCCAGCTGAGTGGATTGTGCATAGGGGCGATAATGCATTACATAAATCGGTCAATGGCAACCTTACCACCCTTGTCTCACAAATACAAACACAGCCTATTAGGAAGGTCCCTTACGGGCGCGAGTTCAACAATTTTCTTTTACCATGTTTTTAATTTTTTATTCGTATCATATTTTTTTCTCTTATTTTAGTCATCAAACTGTAATTAAATGTTACTCTTATGAAAATTTTTTTTATCTCTAATAGTTTTCGCGTAATGGCCTCGGTAATGGCTCTTATAAGTCAAATTTTGCATGTTACGCTTTTAAGGACGACCCTTAAACCAACTGACTTCAAACTGAACAAATTCACCCTGGATAATGATGTCACAGGCTACAATTTCTCGTACATAAAAAATTAATACTTTATTTTGTATTTAAATAAAAATGTTGAAATTTAAAATAAATATTTTAAAAATTCAATAATTGTTTTAAAAATACAAAGATATTTTATCATAGAACCTTACTTAGGTTGATTTTTGCCTTAGATAAGCCGGATTGGTTTCTACGTAACAGACAACTTCGGATAACTACTTAAAACGTATTTTTTTTACTTTCTTGAGTTGGTAGTCGTGTCAGACGCCGTTGTTTAGGTTACTTATTTTTTATATCTGACTACTTGTTCTGGACGGGTTAATTGGCTGCTATTTTATTTCAAAGTCAGTTTGTATCAAAAATTAAATTCGTGCAATAATGAATCTGAATCTCATCTCGAGAATCACTGACTTGAAAATTCTCAAACAAATATCATCATAACACTTTTAGTACAGTTAAAAGGAAATTATCTAGAAACAGACGCTAGAATGCAGGGAAAAAAATGCCAATAAGCTGTGCTGCAATTATCAGAATTTGAGAGCAAAACTTAATAATATATTTCTACGATTAACAAAGAGAAGAGTTATGTGGCAATAAGTTGTTGATATACTTAAGTTACATACGTATATATATATATTATATTCGCGTTCATATTAATATATATATAATGAAGTGTCCTAACACACTCACTCATCAACGTACAGCCCAAACCGCTGGACCTAAAACAATGCAATTTTGAGGGAAGTTTACCCTTGACCCGTAGGCACCCACTGAGAAAGGATTTTTACAAATTCGATAATTAATGAAGTGAAAAGGGGTGAAATATGTTTAAATAAATCCTTGATATCTCATTAACCGGGACTGCTATCATAAATTTTTCAACTTTATAATATTGCCCAAAGAAATGCATATTCGCAAATGTTTCGATTTTGCGAAATTCGAAAATTAAGGGTGTGAATAGCCGTAAATTGTATTTTTCATTAATTTGTGATTTCTCCGAAACCATTTCAGATAGTGAGGTGATGTCTTTAAAATGATGCTTAAGTAAATATCTAAAAAGGATTTTTGCAATTTTTAGAAGTTCGTCCCTGAAAGCTCTCAAAATAATAAAACGTGTTTTTAATATTAATCCCACTTATCTCCTTAACCAGTGGAAATATTGAAATGGTTTTTGCTTTAAAATAAATCTTACGTAAATATCAAAATAATAATTTCTGGATTTTTCGAAATTCGTCCTTGAAAACTTTTAAAAAAATAAAATGTGATTTAAAATAATGATCTGTACCGCTTATACCCGTTGAGATATCGAGATGATTTTTTGATAAGAATGAAGCTTATGTAAATATCTACAAACCAAATTCAAGTTTTTATGAAATTCGAAAATTTAGTAGATGAAAAGTATTAAAATGTTACAGTCTCCCGAAAAAGATAATGATCACGGAGAAATAATTCAACAGTCGTTTCTTTTTGCCAACCTACTCATAAATAAAACCTATTTGGACTGCAGCCTCTACATACGAAAGAAATATCACGGCGTGCATTTAATATTCATTCAGGTATTGTATAAAGTTTGTAGTGTAGAAGGGGTGGGGTTACGGTTTCGTATCCTGTGCAAGACTTTGCAATGGGAATTACTATGGCATCATACGAGCATATTGCGCGCGCTCTTTACACTGAGCTAAGACCATTTATATGTCACTGTTATTGAGTACGCTGGCTGTTAAATGCCTGCATCACGTATTTTATCCAGAGTTACTGTTTACATTACATAATTTCACGCAAGCAACGCCGCAGCCGGCCAGCTAGTTACTATATATATTACAGCAACTGTAATGTCGTAGAACGTATAATTTGGATATCTTCGGAAAGAAAGCTACTTTAGAGGCGGTTCGGGGATAAGTGAGCACTTAAGTAAGCCCTGCTAAAAGCTATATTTTTTTTTTAATTCGTATCTTTCCGCGCGTGACGGCTAACGACAGGAAATGAGTAGTCCATTTTCAAAACTGATCATCTGCATATTTGAGAGAAAATGAGTCAGCTCTAGTATTCGCCACACTGTGTCAAAAATTTGGAAACATAGGTGATCATTTGCAACTAGAGATTGGGTGGTGAAATATCGAGTTGGTTACAAAATTGTTCATGAGCATGGCTCATTCGGTTTCAAAACTAATCTTGTATAGTACTGACATTTGTTTTCAATCTTTTGTTTCATCTACAACGTTCTATCATTGAAATACCAATATACTGTATCAAAACTTATCAACTACAATGGAAAATATTTCTTGTGAATAAAAGTCAGTGAGGATTAGTTTGGAGCAGTGGTTGATATATATTTTTGTAGAGTTGATATGTTTGAATGCTTTCGTATCATCGTCGATTCTAAATAGCCATGATTATACAAATGAGATGGCTAAAGAAGAAGAATTACGTCAATCTTCTACTTAAAATGCCAGTGACGAGGAAGAAGACATTCCAACGATTGATTTCACTTTCACTGTTTAAATTTGGTTTTGATGTAGTTGCTGTGTTTTCATATGTTTCGTGTAAAATTTTTCGTGTTCAAGATTCATCAAGATTGTGTTTTAATATTTTAGCATAAGGCTGTCAAAGTGTATGGTGTTTCACACAGGATACCTCCCAATTATTGATATTAAGTTCGCTGTTTAATTTGAATAAAGCGATAGTGAATTGTTTTTTAGGAAGTTGTGTTAATTGTTTCCCATTTAAACTTGGTAACGTTATTTCGGCGTGGCCATGTGCTTATCGGACTGTTTCAAAACTAATCTACTGACAACAATGTCACAAAATTTATCATCTGAAATTTTAATTTACAAATTTAAGCTATTTCTATACCTTTAATTAAGCTGGGAGTTGTAGAATAGTTATTTGGGGCTACAAGGTTGGTACACCGTAAATCAGTTTTTGGCATCTCTTGTGAAATCAGTAAAATGTCAGATGATAAACCTTTGCAACTCCACTACTCAAATATGTAACTTCTATAGACACGTCACTTAATGTTTGTGCGAGTAAGACAAGTTGTGCAGTCGGTAGGAACCTACGTAGTTTGATAAAAAAAAAGTTTATTAGTCATATTAAACGCATGCATGACACTTTCAGTTGGTTTTATTTCAGCACTGTTGGGTTAAAATAGGAAGACATACGCTGCCAACCATACAAGTGGTATAACAACTATGGTTTGACTTGAATTAAATGCAGTATCGGCAAGTGATCTTTCTCAAAGGTAAAATTTTTATTGCTCACTTTATTCCGAACAACCTATACATAATTATACATACTTTGTCATGCTTATTAAAGCAATAACTCAGATTCATTGTCAATAAATGTTTCCGTACACTTAACTTTTTATATGTAATGAAAAATCAGCAATGAAAACCGCTAAATTATTACGTTGGTCATGTCTGTAACCGTAAACGGAGATACTTATACAAGTAGATAGCAAAAATGATTGGACGAAGGCGAAGGAGACTGTGATACATTACTTAAAAATATTTCTGTTACCGATTGCCAACGGCCAAGAGTAAAGACAGCAGCCACTGTACATTTGACTGAAGTTGCATTTATGTTGTAAACATTTTTAACAAATTTTCGAAAAAATTTAGAATATTGTCATTAAATCCATGTGACCTTAACACAAATTTCGTTTTGGAAAATAGTTTCAATTTTAAAATATGTTAGCAAACTATACTATTCTCGTCATTGTCACTTTTAATGTTTAAATTGAGGAAACTTTCGGGAAATATTCCATGCTCTGTTTATAAAAAAAATTGGGTACTTAACTCGGATCTTACAAAATTGGCCTTATTTTAGTAATGTTCACGTGGAGATAATAATCTACAAAACACCAAGGTAAATTTTTTTATCTTTAACTGGTTTGTTTTTATATTTATTTAGCCGTGTTGGTAGTATTTATAATTTGCATGGTCCATTAACACTTCCGTTTTTATACGAAAACGCTACCAGCGGAAACTTCCATGCTAACACTAAATCAAGCACGTCACACATGGAACACGGGCAGACAACCTGTAAAACTGAATTTACATACTTAGAACTTTACAACACACAGGCCGAATGTTGTATTTCTTCATCCGTACGCATCAAGGTTGTGATTATTTCTCACTAATAACTTTGTGTTATACAACAATTTGTATAATTTTCAAGACTGTTTAGACGTCCATTTAATGCAATACTCTTAATTATTATTTTGTTGTCTGCAGCAAAATATAAACAGTTATTTTGTAGTGCGTATTTAATTTGGATGCCAGCTAAAATCAGGTACTGAAATTGTTACGTTTGGCTGAAATGTATAATTCCCTTTTTTGGTTCAGCGGCACACTTATTTACAATGGAAATAATATGAAAATTGACCGTATCTCTTAAATGCATTGAACGATATTAAACAACAATAACTAGAAGTTAGATCAATTTACACAGAAGACATCATGCATCATTTCATCTCAATTTCAGATATAAACATTTTGTACTAAAATGCGTTCGACATTTATTAATACGTTACGCGTTTCATGATCTCTGTGACATGGCCAGCAAATTTGAATTCCCCCACAAACTTATATTAATGTCTAAATGAGTAAAGAGATTTGTGTAATAGTTCTTTTCAGTATAATTAAAAATAACTCAATTATAAACAAGGGTTCTGAGTTCGTTGTGTATAGATGAATTCTGCTTCATATAATTACAACTGTGCTGATGCAGTTAAGCACACACGTATTTGTAGAAATACTAAGCGTAATTATTTGTGTCAGCGAGATGATTTAACACTATTAACTAATAAAAGCATGCGTCTCTAGGAAGAGGCAACGGCTCGAAGCAGAAAAAAAAACTACCTGTATTTTAAACAAAGAATATAACTGAATCGAGGACTGGAAGGGAGGCCAGAACTGGTAGCTGGAAAACTGAATTCTCTAAAAAAAGGAACTAAATTGGTTTACAAACACGAACTTAAAGTAGAAGGATACTAACTACAAATTCCAGTTTTGTTGAATTTTAATAACATGTCATAAAATAGTGGTATATTCAATTCACGATAAAATGAGCGCTGCATAAAGTTTTCTTTAAGATGTTTTGCAGTTGCCTTTTGTAATTTTTAATATGAAAACTTACATGTAGCTAAAAACCAGTGTAAACGTTTCAGCACTCTTAAAAGTTAACATATATTGGCTCAATAAAACATATTTTTAGTAAATAACACATTCTGCTGAGTGCTCAGTTTAAAGTGAACAGACTGTACCACGCATTTTATAGCTTAACAATTCTGATACGCTTATAGTAGGGTCAGAAAATTTCCACGAAAATATTTTTGCACCATTTTGTTTCAGAAGCTCTGTTTCGTGGCCATAGTATTTGGATTAATCAACTTCCAGCGTCTTGGGAATCCATCCGCAAATCACAGATGAGCAGTGTCACAGTCAACAATGTTGTGATTAGCACAGTTAAATACAATGCAACTCTGCAGAAATACGCACACAGCCTATAACAACCAAGTAGAGCTGCAGATGTGCACGTAAGGCATTGAAATATAGTTGTACAAAAATATTTTACCGAAAACTTCTGGCATCTACCTATTAGTCTGCACAGGTCTTCACCGGTCAAGACATCATTCACTGTTCTTTGATTGCTTGTCAAGTTTCTTTATGGTTACAAAATGATGTATGTGTTTCCGTCCCTTAGAAAAGCTGGCCTGAAGACGTAATTGCTGAAGCTTGAATAGAACAAATAAATAGTCTGTGTATATAGCATACAAACCAATAGATATGACAAACACTAACAAAAAAATCCAACAAAACTTTGTACAAGTCAAAATCAAATAAACCTTATTATTTACACCCCTAGACTAATAAACTAACCCAATCTAACTAACGCATATAACTGAACTCGTATCGCATAAAGAAATCCACATGAATAATCTTACACAAATCATACGAACCATACGAACTAACCCAAAACAATTCTAACTCAAATATCTCAACCTAATATCCTTCCACAAATAACAATACCATATAACTTAGACGTTACACATTTAACCAAAACCAATAAACATAACCCAAACAACACAACCATAAATAACATGATCCATATAACCAAACCAAAACTACCCAACCTAAATAACCCATAACTTCATCTAATACAATTAGCTAATCTAAATAATACAACTAATATAACATTATCACAGTAGAAACCAAAAAAGTCTTATTCAATAATAAATCAAATAATCAAAAACGAAACATTACATAATAAATATTAATCAAATAATTATGCCCAAATAATCCATTCACGTAACTTTAAAACCATCTAATCTAACGCATACTATTTTAAAAATAAACCTACTTTACCACAACCTAAAATAACCCATAATCACCTGACCCAAAATAATATATCCCAGTCTAAACCAACCTAAACAAACCTGAAATAACACAACTCAATCTTATTTAATATGAATAAAAAACTCCAAACCTAACACAACCTAACTTGACCCAAACTAACCGAAATCGAACCCAACCTAACCCAACTTAACCCTAAACAACCTAGGCATCCTTACGTAATCCAACTTAACCGAACACAACACAACTGAACACAACATAAAAACTAACCCATTCCAATCCAAACTGACCTAAACCAACCTTAATGAATTCGACCCAGCTAAACTTTGTAACATATCCTTGTATATAATAGTATGTCCTAGTTTTTTTGGGTTAGTTTTTTGCTAAGTCTCTTAGGTTAGTTTTTTCAGTGATTATTTTTTAAGTAAGATTTTTGTAATATTATCTGGGAAAAAAATTATTTGTGTTAGTTTATTAGGTCGTTGTTTGGGTTTTATTATTTGGGTTATGTTATTTTGAACTGAATATTTAGGTTTTGATTTTTGGCTTTGTTATTTGGGCTTGGTAATCGAGGTTTTGTTACTTGGGTTTGGTTATTTGAGCTGGGTTATTTGAGATTTGTTATCTGGGCTATCTTTATTGGGTTTGGTATTTGGACTTGTTTTAGACTTGATTATTTAGTTTTGGTAATATGTGTTTATTTTTTTGGAATTGGCTTTTCAACTTGTTTGATTAGGATTGGTTATTTGGGCTTGTTAATTTCGGCTTAGTTATTTGGGTATGGTTATTTAGGTATGTTCGTTTGTGTTTGGTTATTTGTGCTAGGTTCACTGGACAAGGTTACTAGGTCCTAATTATTCGGGTTTAGTTATTTAGGTTTTGCTTTTGGTTTTTTAATATTACTTGAGTTTTGTTAATTGTTCTTTGGTTATTTGGGCTTGATTATTTAGGCTTGGTTATTGGAACTTCGTTTTTTTTGGGTTTGGTAATTTCGGTTAGTTCATTAGGCTTGGTTATTTGGATTTATTTTTTGGCTTCGTTATTGGGTTTCTGTTATTTGTGATTGGTTATTTGTGTTTGGTTACTTGTGTTTGGTTATTTGTGTTTGGTTTTGGTTATTTTAGGTTTGGTTTTTTGGATGTGACAGTTTGTGGTTTGCTTATTTCGGGTATTTGTTTTGGGTTTGTTTTGGATTTGGTTGTATTGGTTTTTTGAGCTTGATTGTTTGAGTTTAGTTTATTTAGGTTCTGTTACTTGAGTTACGTCGTTTGCACTTTTTGTTTATGGGTTTGAGTTCCGTTACTTTAGGTTTAGTTATTAAGGTGTTGGTTATTTCGGGTTTGTTTAGTTTGAATTTGGTTATCTCGTTAACTTGAGCTGGGTTTCTTGGATTAAGCTATTTGGGTTGGGTTTTTGTTTCGATATTTGTTTAAATGTTTAGGTTTTATAATTTGAGTTTGTGAGAGAAGTTTCTTGATTTTTACTTATTTTCGGTTAGATATTTCGCGTTAGATTTTCCATGTTTTTGTTTGTTTTATGATTATCTTTAGATTGTGTTATTTGTGTTTATTCCGGTTAGAAATTTTGAGCTAGACATTTGTGTTTTTGAGGTTTGGTTTATACGGTTGTTATTTTGATGTAGTGTATCCCAAGTTAGGCTTGTTGTGTTATTTATTCGTTAATTTTTTGGGCATTTTACTTTAGGAGTTCTGTTTTTGTGTGCTAGGTTTTTTGTTATAAGTTTTTATGTCTACTTATTTGGGTTAGGTTTTGGGAGTTAGGATGTTTGTGTAAGGTTTTTCGGGTTAAGTTTTAGGTGCAGGTTTTCACGTTATATATATTTTATTTTTTCAAGCTCTTTTATTTGCGTTATGTTTGTCAGGTTATGTTTACATTTGAAGTTATGGGTTAGGTATTTCTTATTTGGTTTCTGGGTTTCGTTTGGGATAGGATTTTGTGTTAATAATAATGAATTAATTAACTCCTACATGTGTTGTTTTGTAGGAAGCAGAACAAAATCTTCATTAGAATATTATAAGAATAGTATTGCCCCAAATGCAGCAAGCAGTTTCCGACGTTTGAAAACGTAAGAGGTGTTGTTATAAATGTTTGGCTATTGTTTTAAGTAGGGAAAAGGGGGCTTACTATTAGTATAGAATTAGTTGACATATTACACATCGGTATACTAGGCCTAAGTTTAGGATGCATTAAATACAGAAACTTTAATTGCGCGGACTGTCATTTAAGTTGAATGGTTTCTTGTTACGCTGTTTTTTGCGAATGTAATTTATAAATTTATATTACGGAGCAGATATCACAAACTCGTAACATAGAAAATTTTTAATGCTCTGTATTGTTTTTCTAAATATAAACTTCAACAAAATGTCTTCCAGAACATAAATCATACATTGTTAAAATACAAAAGTTCCTCCTGATAAATGTGTCTAGGTTCGTAACGACTCCTATTAAAATACGCCCATATGTTGTAGTTTTGTACCTGGTGTAACTTGTCCTACGCACACAAATAAAACTATTAGCCTTGTAAACATGATTTTAGAAATAGATGTCATTAAAGCAGGAGTGGTCGACCTCTCAGTATAAATTACTGAAAATTTGGCCAACAAACGTTTACGTGTAACATAATTCATAACTTGATGACGTCAAACGAATCGACCAAAAAGGAAACTGCCGCCTAGAAACTAGTTTGCTAAAATTCTTAGAATTTTCATCCGCTGGACGTGCGCCAAAACGTGATTATCGGTCACCATTCCGCTGTACGCGACTTTCTTACTCCTAGACCTTGGTTCATAAAAAAAACCTTTTATACTTTCACTCATTTTCAGTAAACGAGTTTTCAAGGATTGGACGCATTCCGTTTGGTTCAGTACGGAGACGCGATGAAAAGAAGATTAAAAATGTGAACAAAATTGTTGACTGAAATAAAGCCCTTGAATTCACTAAGAAGTAGCGCAATAGTAACTTTGACTTCAGGTAAATAATAGCTGGCCATTAACAGTTTATGATCTGGTACCTTCCGAAAAAGAGGCAGCCATTAGAGCCGATAAAATGCCAGTAATTATTTGGTTAGTTTCAGCGTATTTTATCGTACTGTCCAATAAAACGCGTCATTTAAATAGTTAAATGTTTCCAAAGATCTCTACTATAATAAATTGTGTGTTGAGGCATTAACATGGTTGAGATTTCAACTGCGTATGAACCGTATCGATGAGCTTTATGACGAACAAAATCAAGTTTGTTGCTCGATGTTAACGTCATTTAAGTGTTTCTGTTATTCTTCCAAATGGCAAGAAATAACAGCCAATCTGTTCAGCATAAGAACTTGCTTGCAAAAAACGTCGTGTGTTCGAAGCTCGGTTGTAAAATAAGTTTTCAACCTATTACTACGGCAATATTTTTGGTCAGAATTGTTTACCATTTATTTTACTTTGCTTTTATCACATTTACATTAAAGTAATCACTTGATAAATCGAAGGACATTGTAAGGTAAAGACTGTGTATTACGTTTTTCGTGGTTCACGGGAATCCTTGCAAACTACGTTAAACTACGCTACAGTATGGACCACGGTCGTAGAAGAACAGGTCTGGACACTCGCCTGGATATTTGACCCCCTTGTTGTTTGGCTGCAGTTCACCAAGTTACCGAGAATATTGTGTTTTATTGGCGCTGCAGTTAGGGCTGTCGGACTAAACTCCGCCCACTTCCTTTCCGCTAAGATAAACAATTTATCAAAACGTATTTTTTTATCAATTTATGAAATACTTTCTTCGTTCACAAATTTAACGAAAGGCTCCAGCAATCTTTATTTACTTTATAAATTTAACAATGGAAAAAAGTGGATGGAGTTTGAGTCCGACCGGCCGGAAAACAGCGCCAAAAAGTACAACATTCTCGGTAACTTGACGAACTACAGCCAAACAACAAGGGGGTCAAGCAAAATACATTGGTAGATAGGCGAGTGTCCAGACCTGTTCTTCTACGTCCGTGTTACGGACCATGCGATTTAGCTGTTATCATATAACTACGCCGCAATGTGTGTGGCTAATTTTTTATATTCATAATTTTACCCGACAAATTGCGACCTAACTATACATTACTGGCTCTATTGTCATGCTTGTCTTGTAGCTCAAGGTAAATAGAATTTGAGGTATAGTCGTCGATTTAACATTCTTCTTCTCAGAATTAAAAAAAAAAAAAAAGCGAAACGTTATAAAATTCAAAATGGTTACTGAAACCGAGCCTTAACAGGTAAGAAGAAAACGTTAAAAACTTCGTGGACCTTAATTACGTACTTACGAGGGGAATCGTAAATGTGAAATTCTGATGGTAAGCTTCCCGGTATATTCTGATTTTCTCATTATCATAACTCGCTTCACGAGGCAAAATATCTTCGACGTTTAAACCCAATATATTAACTGTTTTCTTTTGTTACGTTAAAAAAAATGGAGATGATTACTAAACAGATAGGCTACGTTAAGCATAAAGAGGTGTTTTGTCAATGATAGCAGTTAAAAGAAAACGCGTAATTTATTTAAAAATAAAAATAATTATATAATGCAATAAGCAGTTTACAACTTTTGAAAACGTAATAGTTATGTTTGGCTACTTTTTTTTTTTAACTAGACTAAAAGGTGTTCGCTGTCCGTGGTAAGTAGTAGGCATATTACACATCGGTATACAACACCTTAGTTTGGGAAGAAATAAATAGCTTACGGAAAGTATTATCCAAACTAAACAATACTTTGCGCGGTATTTGTGAATTTATTTCTTAAATTATAAAAAGAAGCTGATTCCGTAAAACCGTTACGCCAAAGTTTCCAAAATTGACTTTGCTATGGAACCTAATTTTTCTTAGAAAAAAGTTTTATAATTTTGACAAATTATAGACTTAAATAAAATTTCCTTAAGTCTCTGACTGACCATAATTATACAGTCGTTTGTTTGAAAATCTACAAAGTGAAATTTTCAGAAAAAATATGTAACCGTTTTTACTATATCAGCTCCCTTACAAGATTTGAGATAGTAGTCACATTCGGAAAATCAACGGAAAAAGGAACCTGTGGACTTAATGCAGGTTGAGACTGTGGAGTTATCGCTTCAACTGGACTGCAAATAAAACAGTTCTCTTCGAGAGAAATTCTCCACGCGAGAGGTTTACGGATGTAATATTATTTTCAAATGAAAACGCGAGTATTTTTTTAAATTCGGTTGCTATAGAAGTCGAAATATTATCATGTTAATAATTATAAAAATGACAGTTCGTATTATTTTGATAGATTTTGTTGTTTCAAGCCTTTATGTTTCTAAATAAGTTTTTAATTTTTTACTCGAGAGTAAAGCATACTACCACATAGTGCTATATAAATAAACGTATGCTGGTAAAATATCAACTTGGCAAAATATCTCATCGAGTTCTGATGAGTAGTTCAGAGTTTGACTGAGTATTCCAGACGTCCGCTCGACCTCGTACCTCTCCACACTCCTTATATACATGACTAATCTAACAGTTATATTATAATGTTGGTGTTATGTGGTGAATATTTAGATAGTGTAACAGCGGAAAGTTTTATAACCGGAGTTTACTGCAAATGTTTTATATAAGGTTTCTTTTCCTATTTTCCTATATAGTTTTTTCTTCATATTCTCTACAAAAAGAGTGAGCTGTAAAAGGAAGGTTATTACGAATATAAAAATGGCTGTTCTTTTAATTAAAGCATTTTTGCAGTGTTAGTTTCATCGTGTTTGTATACAGAAGCACATACTTCTACTGGAAAACTTACAGATAGTGTTATCCTTATTGTTACGGTGTCGCAATCCCGCGGCGTCGGTGCTGTCGCGGAAGAGTAGGAAGACGATTGCACAACCCCGCGGCGTCGGTGGCGTCGCGGAAGAGTAGGAGGACGATTGCACAATCCCGCGGCGTCGGTGGCGTCGCAGGAAGGCAGTATGTGGGTGCTGGATAATCAATAAGTCACCAAAAAGAGGCGGATTGCGGCAACAGTGGTATCCCAGGAATCCGATGACTTGAAGAGTTAAGTGGGTCTTAACACTTACCCAACACCTTTCAAACTCCTGGATTCAGCAGGGATTGCTCCGCCTCTGGGTATAGCTGAGAGCCAATCAGAGGGGAGGATTTTGACGGCCTGGTGTGGGTGCAAAGAATGGTATAGACATCGAGCTAGCTATCAGGGGTAGTTGGAGTGGGAGAAGAGAGTCGACGAGAGAGTCTTCTGCTCGGGCGGCGACCGCAGCTGTGGACTCTGGGTTCGAGTCTGGGCGCGACCTCTGGCTAGAGAACTAGCTCCAACGGTTCCTGTTGGTTTAGAGAAGGAGAGCGATCCTTTACCTATCTCCTGTCTCGCCTTACCCTAACCCTTCCACTCCCCTCTATTTCTGTATTGCCGTTATTCCTTGTTCTCTACTCTAATCAACTATTGTTACCTTTCATCTCTGACATATTTATCTTCCTCTTCCCCGATTAAACTTTGTAACAATATGTGTTCAGCTACTGAGATCGCCGAGTACTGGTGGTGTTCCATTTTGACTTTAACTGGCCAATCATTTCAGCAGCTAATGGAATGTGGCCGATGTCTTGAGAATTGCAGACTGCAATGCACATATGATCTACATACGACATATACACGCATTGCAGGTCTATTTCTCGTGGACGTACGTTTTGTCCCGTGAGACCGGGCTTTTGGGAAAACGTGCACGCAGAATGTCCTTGAAATTAGTGCAGATATTTTGGTCGCCTTAATGATATGCCTGTGCGAGTATTCTGATTTATTAACCATTGGGTTGAAAATTAGTCAATAATCTACTTAAAATATACAGGAGCGTTCAATGTCATTATTTTTTATGGTACGTGTTGGACAACCTTTTAAAGGGATTAAGATGCATTTACCGACAGCTTTTAAGAATGATTGCTACTGATTTCGCAATACGTGACGAACAACATAATAACATGCCTTTGAGGAGTACGTATTCATTTTATAGCAACATACCATTAAAATATCTGTACACGTTTCAAGGTCTATGTGTAATGTGAGTCCATTTTCACCTTTCGTCATGTCATTTTTTTCTTCGTATTTACGTAAAAATACATTGACTTCGTTGTTTTTTAATCGTAGTTTCTTGTTCGTTCTGAATTATTTGAGCTTGTGTATTTTTTTTTTCCACATCGCAACACGTCGTTTACGTAATTTTGTGTCAAGTGATGTAATTTAATCTAAGCACGTCAGAGCTCCAGTTTCACCACAGTTCTCTGACATTTATTTCTATGTAAAAAAATTTAGTCTGTGATTAGAGCCGACAAGAGTGAGCATTACCAAGACAATCAAACTTCCTCGGGCTACACAGTCAATGCTCCTATCGCAATACTTTTTATGATTTTCTTTTATCAAATTTCTTAACTGAAAAGTGTCCAAAACATTCATGTTACGTTAACTTTAGTGAAAGTTTTGAGAATAATCTATTTAAGAGGTCATGTTATTTTTCCTTAAGTTTGGTAGAGTTGTAAAATAAATTTTAAAATTACAATAACATAACATATATGAAATGAAAGTTCTTAACCTTTTTAATTTACAGGATCGAATGTAGTATTTGTCCTCAGACATTTGTTTAAAGCAAGAAATATGTGAATATAACAAACCATCTTCTAATTTGGTGTCATGTACTATTTACGTTGTGAGTCACACAATCGTTTTCAAATCTGAACGATTTGGGAACACCCTGTTCTCGGCGCAGTAGTTTCTAGCCTTCTAATCTCACTCCTCGGACTGAGCACGTCTGCAATATATCCTGTGTTGTACTCTAAGTACGAACTCGTCCGGAACGTTGCAATATTCACCGTATACTAACAAAACACGTACCGATAATAGTTAGTACAAACCATTTTATGAAGTGTGTTTTTTCATGCTTCAGAGCCGCGGGATTTATTAAGGGCTTGGGCCCGAGTTTCTCGGCTTTCGAGAGAATTATTTTTTTAAATCCATACGAGAGTCAATATCGTAGAATTGCTTCGTAACTTTTTTGCAAATTGGTTTTACTATGCAATGTAATTTTTCGAGGCAAATGTATGATGAGTAAAGCTGATATATCAATTAAAAGGAAATTTCGTTAATTAACTAATTAGCAACTATTTTGCAGTCTACTGACTCGACAAAATTAGAGAATGCAGTTTAAATAAGTCATAACAAAGTTACGAAGCGAGTTTACGATATCGGCTCCCATTTATGTTTTAAAAAATAACTGTCTTTAAATGCGAAGAAACTCGGGCCCATACCCTTAAGTTCGATAACTCAATATTAAAAAAAAAGTTAGGAATTAGGAACCCACTACTGGTGCTAGTATTTAGTAATGGGTGGGAAAATATGACTTTTTCTTAATGGTTTCCGTGTTATTGTTATTACTATTGTTGAACTCGTGGATAATTCCGTGTTGTTAAAAAGTATTATTTTACATGTCTACAATTTTTTTCGAAAAACAAAATTTAGTGTCAGCGATTTAATTCCATTAAAGTGTTGTTTTTTGTCTTAACAATAATTTTGGTATATCGTTTTTATAACGACGTATAGTAAACTAGAGTGGCATTATTATGTACAAGAGGCGAATTTAAATATATACCTAATAATTAGTGTTATGTTCGTGATGTTGAAATTCTCAATATTATAGTAGATTATTTTAACGTTCTAAGTATGGGACCATCTGATATATTCATCATTGTCAACAGATGATGAACGGTGTACGAGATCAATATTTCAGATGGTCACATACTAGGAATGTTAATTGTGAACACGTTGGACTCACATTCGACGGCGCGGGGGGGGGGGGGGGGGGTTA
Source organism: Medauroidea extradentata (assembly GCA_003012365.1). Lineage (NCBI taxonomy): Eukaryota > Metazoa > Arthropoda > Insecta > Phasmatodea > Phasmatidae > Medauroidea > Medauroidea extradentata. The sequence goes on along the minus strand of PNEQ01130668.1, from coordinate 12,236 downwards.
CAATCCTCAACGATTTCTGTTTCCCATGGTTTCCCGGAATCGCTCTGGGATAATTCTGGGATCGTACCGTAACAAAGGCCGCGGCAGACTCCTCTCATAATTCCTGTCGTTGCACGAAGTTGCGTCACCATCTCTGATTTACTTGCAGTGGACGAGACGTAAAACGCTGTAATTTTTAGACCTATATTTAAATTCGTCCCTTGTACATTATAATACAACTACTGTACACTCTTATAAAAACAAAAATATATAACTTTTGTTGGAACAAAAAAACACTGCTGTGGAATTTAATCACAAACACTACATTTTGTTTCAGGCATGTAATATAGTAGTTTTTACCAACACAGAACTCTCCACGTGTTCAACAACAACAACAACAAAAATAATAATAGTAATACAGCAATAATTATGAAAAATCTTATTTCCCACCCATTACTTAATACTAGCACCAATCGTGCGTTAATAAGCTTTTCTTAAATGTTGACGTCATCGAACTTCGTCAATTCCGCGGCTCAGCAGAAGCAAAACGAAACACGCTTCGCAAAATGGTTTGTACTAACTATTTTCGGTACGTGTTTCGTTAGCACGCGGTGCATATCGCAACGTTCCGAACTAGTTCGTACTCAGGGCACTGGTGAGATATCGCCATGCGTTCGGGGTGAATAGTCAAAGAATGTGTTTTCGTCATGTCATCTATATCCCATTAACACGATAAACTATTGTTATAGTTTTTCCTCTGAAAAATCCCACGTCTTCACAGCCACTGCCGGCCGGACAGCTACTCATTTGGGAAGTGAATCCTAAAGACAAAATACTAACGAAAACATTGTTATATCCTCTCCCATTTTAATGTAGTGAGGGGATCTATTATTGATTAAAACACCGGCAGTTTATGGCCTCAGATACTTCGGAAACTCCGAACTTGTTCCTTCAGTCCCACGAGAAATTATATGCTATATTGCTTATCGTGCTAAATATTTTAATCGCGAATTCCCGCGAATTTCCGCGAATTGACCCGCGAGACGCGTTCACCCTTCGCGGAGGTTGCCACCGGAGTCCCCCTTAACTTTTGCCTTCGCGCCTACGTGGCAAACTCTCCCAGGACCGCCCCCATTTTAACTTTCAGCCAATCGCGACTCTCGTGGTTGACGACAACAAACACTGACGTTCCTCCGTATCAGTTTATTGTATCTTTTTAAAATTCACACTCATTAACATTAGTATCCCTTTGAACTTATCAAAAACATTTTGTAAATATTTGATGAATAATTATAAAGTTAATATTAAATTACACAGCAGGGGGGTGAGCCTCTCTGTGCCCTAATTTTCAGCATCCAAGCCGCGCGTCCCTCCTCGGTTCAAGGCTGTTCGCTCACTTTCACTTCATGTTTTCCTAACTTCCCCTCCACTGCTGTGTTAAGCGTCAATCTGCCGTGACACAATGCCACTTCCTCGGGTCATACTGCGCCTCTCGCCAGTACTCTAAACTAAATTACACATTTGAAATTTCTACTGGCTTTCTACGACTATTCTAACTTCAATACAGTATTTACAATACATACGTAATTTATTTACATTTCAAGGCTATATGCCGGTTACAACATATACACGTCTACTGGTCTAAAGTTATTATTGAGGGAGGTACACACCCTTAAAGTAAGATGTTTGGGAATGGTGTTGTATACGTAAATAAGAAACTACGTGACATTAAAGACAAAATTATCGTATAATGGTTATTTGAACGAAGCTGTTAACTATGTTTGAATTTCGTAAAAACATCCCTGTAACATTAATAAAGTCTGAAGTCGCGTAATTGTAATTGGCCGAAAAGAGTTAACTGTGAATTTTATTCAACATTTTTCTAATAGATTAAGATACAAAAGTGCGCACAAACAAAAAAGTTTGCCTTTATGTGACGCTCTAAGGGCACTGATTCTCGTTGAAATTAATTTTGCAGTCTCTTAAATCGTTCATGGATAACGCCTGTCACTATGCAACTTGTGTAACTTCTGCTATGAGATCTGTCTACCGCACGGGCGCAATGCTCTGCACAGTCGTTCAGTTGGTATTTAGTCGCTGTATGCACGATGATTTGCTCAGTGGGCGCAAACTGCAGGAGACCATCCTGGAAGGACAAGGAGCAAAATGTATTAGATGAACATTCGGTGAGAAATGCGTTCCAAAGTAGGAGTACCTACTTGAAGGCAGAGATAACATATCTTAGGCAGGGTAGGTTTTAATGAGTGAAAGTACACATGATAACACACCGTGTAAGTGGCAAACTGTTGCAGGGCCGCGTCTACAGGAGATGACAAAAGAGGAATTTGCCACGGGCCCCTTAATTTAGAGGGCCTCACTTTTTTCAACTAAAAAGATTAAAATTTTTAGTGTTTGTTAGGAAGGACTTAAGTCTAATTACTTACCATTGAGACTTGTGCTTTTCTTACAGCATTTAATATGAGTTTAATAAGGTACACATATCATTATATTAACACCTAGATTTACTCTTATTGCCGCCTTCTGTGAGCACAAGTCACATTATATTTTCACATGACTTGAGGCCTTCTTACCAACAAACCAATGATATATAATTTGAAATGAATGGTATTTTCTAAAGTTCCCATTAAACCACATTGGTAGCTGTGGAATAAATATTTTAATTGTAAAGTGCAGGTATAGGTAACGACCTTGATAATCAAAATTGCCAAGATCGGAGCTATGACAATTTTAGCCAACACGTCAGCGAGGACCTACAAGAGCACAGTATCACTGTGTGTATAAAAGGATGGGACCTCAGATTTTTTCTGCCTCGGGGCTCACATTCTCATACAGTGGCCCTGGTCCCTTGCATCACCTGAAAGGTGCAGACACTTAAGGGCGCGGTTCACCTCAATTTTCAACTTAATTTTAATTTTATATTTGTTTCAGACATATTTTTTTCTTACTTTAGACATAAATTGCGATTAAATCTTCCTCTTAGGAATCTTTTGTATCTCATAGTTTTTGCATAATGAGTTGTAAATGTCAAAATTTTCATTTTTCGGTTTTAAGTACGCCACTAAAACCAACTGGCATATCAAATCGAAAAAATTCACAGTGTACAACAATGTTGTAGGCTATGATTTGACTTATATAAAAACCAAAATATATAAAGTTTTGTATTTTAAAAATATTAATTTTAGAATTTTCATTTCAAATTTCAGAATTTTTTATTAACTACAAAAATATTTAGTTTTTGTTTTTATATATGTCAAATCATAGCCTAAAATATTGTTGTACACTATGAATTTTTTCGGTTTGGTATGTCAGTTGGTTTTAGTGGCGTACTTAAAACCGAATATATATATACGATTTACAAATTAGTATTCTGTACAGTTTTATAGTATTAAGAAATACGTCTTAATCTTAAAAAGCCATTAATATTTTTCATAATTTTCCGTTTGATTTAGAGTTAAAATAAATATTTTCTGTGCTAAAATTCTATAATATGATATCTCAGCGAGCTGAAGAATTTTAAGGTGTAAAAACTAAATTATTTTAAATTAATATTTCTTTCCTTGTATTGATTGCTTGATATTTAAACTAATTGTAATACTATTTCAAAACAATTGTATTACCACAAAAAATTTTTTTAACCATCACCGCCGCTTTTCTACTTACAAAATAACAAAACAAACCACACATGTTTGTGTCACATAGATTCGATTATGTTCTTGTTGTTAGTTTACTGGTGTCCATGCGTCATAGGAAGTTTTCGTAAATTACCATTCGTTATACATTTCCAGCAAATTGAAGAAATTACGTATTTGAATGACGTTTCATAATGTAACGATGTTTACTAAATATGAAATACTCAACTCGAGCATCAAAACAAGAATGCTCGAGGTACATATCGACACGTGCAGACGTTAATTGATTTATTATTTAAAATGCCGTTTCCTTGTCTAACAAGAACGTTTAAGTATTCAAACTAACCTAAATAAACGTCACATTGAGTAAACTAATTGTCACAGGGAAAGTAGAAAGGAGACTGCTAAGAAAGATATTACTGCAGTACGAGACTTTATCTAGACGCTAATATACTCTACAGCGTCCCCGAATAATCACTCTGTATAACTGAATTACTATATGAGTACCATAAAACGTGGTAAATAGGAACATAGGTGTAAATGGAAACAAAATTAAAAACCAAACCCTAGCTTACAACTTTTGTAAGAATAAAATTATTCTACAATAAAAATTGTATAAGTGGTTCGCCATAATTTATCACATTTGAAGACCATTTCGTCTTGAACATTTATTGAAAAATATTATTTATTCTTACCTCAGATATTAACTTCCGAGTACAGCACAGACTATGTATACTCTTCGAATGTTACTTGGGTTGTGATGTTTATATTAAAGAGTGGACGGACAGAATAAATTATCTAAAAGAAAAAAAGTTGAGATTATTAAATATTTGTTGCAATGGGAGTTTACAATAAGAATTATTGATTTGCGGACACACGCCATTACAAAAAATGTAATTGTAGTTGGTAAATAAAAAAACCGACCGAATTCCTCTGGGATCGCTTCTTTCTGTTTATTTTTGTTTTGTTTGTACATTGTTATTTAACTCAGGTTTGGTAAACAAAATATGAACATTGTCGTATGTCCTCAATTTAATACATCCTCACTTATAAACTATTTTGTATTGCCTATCAAAGAACACAGTTATAAGTCAGAATTTATACTGTAATTGTCATTTGTCTTTTGTGTCTTGGTGTTGTGTCAATATTCGACTGAATTCTATCTGTAGAATTCTTTGTTGTCTCAAAAAAAAAACTGACAGAATTCTTCTGGAATTGTTTTCCTAATTTTTTGTGTGTTTTGTATATGTATTTTTTTATTTTGTCACTCTGCCCAAGTTGGATCAGCAAAACATGAGCAATGGCGTATGTCCACAAACCAATAAATTCTAATTTTAAACTCCCATTGTAACGAACATTTACAAATCTCACTGAAATCGTTGCTCTAGAGTCGTGTTTTTATTCACCCTGAAGTACTATATGAGCAATTAGAGCTGCTCCTTGTTTCTAATCGCATATTCCCCGCCTAGGAACTGGCATGGCAGTTAATCTGGCGGGGTCATCGTGTTTTGGCAGTCTGTAGCTTTGTGCGCAGTCACTAACTGTCAAAACATTGCGTCACGTCGGTCGCGTAGTGTTGACGCATAGGCCGTAAAACTTCCTTGACTAGGTCGCATGTACTGGCCGAATGCGCTCGCTACAGTCAGCGCGAAAGAGGAGCGATAAGTGCGGCAACGGTACGCGTATGAATGAAAATATCGCCTTTATGCGCGAAGCACTAAATTGTCGAGCATTGTTATCGCAGCACCTTATGGGACTTAACACCGTCCTGAGGATGTTGATAAATTGTTTCTCATTTATTCTCAGGTATCATTTCGGTTTGCACTATTGAACGGAATCAGTCACTCTAGATTAATCATTTTGTTACGATTACTAAGAGCCTCGTCTGGAGGACGGGCTATAGCGACGACGACAGTGCAATCAGGTCAGTAGCTGCACAAGACAAGGGCCTCAGAGATCCTCCCTACCTGCACTGAAGTGTGGTAATGTAACGTTATGTACCGGGGAATCGAGGTCTGTCTCCTTCAAGCCTTCCAGCCGTCACCACCTCGCCAGGATGGTCCTGGGTCGAGACCCACGACGTGGTCGATAGCCGAACATACTCATCATCAGCCCCTGGCGTCATGCTAACGGTGAGGTCTAAGGTCTCCGAAAGGTCACACATCATAGAGTAAAATATGAACTCAATTACCTAAACAGCCGCTCCCCTCATATCTACATTATGCAGTATCTTCTACTTAAACTATGTAGAGTAAAGCCACCGTGATCAGATTAACATATTTCGTCAAACCGTAATCCTCACCCAAAGCATTATCCACTGATGTTTTTCAGTACAAGTGCCTACCTCTGACTACAGCCACCCAACCACTTTACCTCTCGTGTGAAACATCTCCATTTTCTTTTATAAATAAAACTGTTATTGCTGACAGGATATCTACAAGCATAATGCTTAAATCATAACAGTTCGGCACTAACCAAGATTATCGACTTATTCTAAAGAAGTGGCTGCAACGGTTCAGTGGTCCGACCACTAGCCTCCCATCGTGATGATCTGGTTCGATCCCTGACGGGGTCGGTTGCTTGTCGGATGGGTTTTCTCGGGATCTGTCGTTTCCCTCGCCCTCTCATTCCGGTACATCTCCGTTGTACCAAATTTCGTGCGAGGACAATATGGGAAACTAAAACGTTTTAGCATTGTAAAGTGCAGGACGTGTTACCAACGTTGGGAACTAGAAACAATAGTAAAATTCACATTCGCATGTCTCTGATTTCTACGGTAATTATAAATTTACGGACTGAATTTCTCTTACAGTATAATGATGTGTTTATTAATATTTTTAATTTTAACTAACCAAAATAATAACTATTAAGAAAATGCCTACATTCTATAATCACATATACATTTCAATTTTATAAGCAACAAAATATTAAACTAAAACTATCCATAGGACAATGTACTACTACAGAAGTAACAGCACTCGTACTGGCGTGAATTGGAATCAAATAACATGTCTCGTGTTTTTCTTGTTAGTTTCCTATATTGTCCTTGTACAATATTAGGTTGTATGACCCTTCCTTGTCCTTGACAGCACGATCTTAGGCCCGGTTCACACTATACCCATAATTCAGCACCGGATTCCGTACTTAATACAGTACAAGTATCACTGCGATAGTGTGTACCGTAACGACGTTCGTTCCAGACAGAATTCCGTACTTTATTTCACAGATAGGTGCCCGTCCTATTTTTCATCGTAGTGTATACTCTTCGCGCATACGATATACGCAAGTAGAGTAGCCAACCTGCTTTGAACGTAAATAAATTTCTTGTTTCGTGCTGAACACATGACCACAGGAAGTTTCCAACCTTAATAATACAATATATTTGAATTTATTTGGGAACTACGAGCAAGTTTTGTTATGAAATATCTCTCGGCAATGTTACTGCTGTAATTTTTGGAACATAACAACTACCATCACAAATATGTTATTTTCCTTTATGTACCGAAACACAGAAATAAATAGTGATGGCGTGTACACAACACAGACGTTTTGCTGCAGATTTCTGTTATGAAATCTGAATCGACGTTTATGAACAGAATTAAGTGAGGTATTGAGTAGAGAATTAAGAATAGTGTGTACCGGGCTTTATAATTAAGTGTCTGGCTCTAGTCTATCTACCAATGCTATAGTGCTGACCCCTTTATGACTCATACGAAATTTAAAGATGATGAAAGAGAGAGAGAGGCAGTTAGATTCGTCCCGCTGCATGTGAAGTAGTTAATTACGAAATTTTCCGTACAATGTCATGCACGAAACACACTTTTCACAAGGAGAAACTTGCCAAATTTTCTTTTAAAATAAATATTTCATACGTCGGAGATGTTGCAAGAATATTATTTTAAAGCCTAAGGTAGAAGAGATATCGCAAAGGCCATATTTGTTGAATATAGCATTTGGAGTATTTATTTCATTACAAATATATTATGGTTTAAAATAATTATTCAATCAAAGACATCTTTATTGATTAACTTCTTATAGTTTTTTTTTAGTTAACTACAGTATGTATTATAGACTATTTTCAACAAAATTGTTAGAAGGTTTTGCGACTTTAACTCTCTCTTATGCTTAAACTATAATTACCTCAGTATTAATTGTGAGTACATCATTTATTATAAATGGGTAAGAATATTATCTCATGTACAAGTGTAACCAACCCTTCACTTTGTCATTCGGCACAAATTGGTTATTAAAGTTAAGTACGTCGTATAAAGATGTGTAGTTTTCAGCTGCGGAATATCCACCTTACTGCGACTCTTAAACATTCGAGGGAAATTGAGATTTATTTCAGATGCACTGTTCTTGCAAACATGATGACTAGTAGACATGTTTTTTACCAAGGAAAAAATACGACATACAAATAAAAGTATATGAATAACTGAAAACTTCAACATTTTATCAAGCAACAAAGTCTAGTCGCTTATCAGCATTGGGTTCAACGTTGTTGATATGAAAGAAAACAGGGGAGGGGGTTGTGAAGGGTGGGGAATAAACAGCTAGCTCTGGGAACACATTTGTTAAACATTGTAAATTTTGCATCATCATTCGATCAAGGTTACGGGTTAAGAATTTCAATTGGAGTCCTAAACCGGACAAAGTCTAAGTTTTGACATCCAGGAGTTTCATGAGAACGTTTTATGTTAATAATTTATGTGGTAAAAATTGACAGTACTGGACAAGGAAAGTTAAGCACCATGAGTGAGGAACAAAACATTAAATCATTTATTCTCGAGGATAACGAAACACCCACCTAAATACTACTGTAGAAAACTACAAAGGCGAATCAGGATGGAATTCAAAAACGTATTTTCAAATTGACCTCAAAATTAATATATTGGGAATAGTTCTGCTCTGGTGATCGAATGTATTATTATATTTGTGTATAAAATAAAAAAAAATATTCTAAGCAACGAAATTATGATCATTGCTTAACTAATGGCAGATAAGGCTTTTCTTTATTTTATTCATCACACTGTAATTTTGAAGTAGATTTTCAATTATTGCATTACTGACACTATACTAACTTTAAGGATAAATAGAAAACACATTTAAGCCTGACTTTTTTCTTAATCGATTAGCCCACAAATTTAACTCAATAAGTTCTGACTCATCCTGTACTCAGAGAACTAACAAACGCTTCGTAAAATGCAGTCTTATACAGCATGGTAGTGACAGTTAATATGGGTTCAATACGTGGTGAGGGCTTTCCAATAACCAGACAAAAGTTACAAGTCTTTTACGAATGTACATATCGCTGACATATTATCATGGAAATGTATTAATTCTGCAAGCAGTTGAATAATTGTCGTCAAACCTAAGTTGTTATTTCGGTACTACAACAATATTTTGGGAAATATTTTTAATTAGAATTTATTGTTTTGTGGACGTGGACATACGTTTTTGCTCATGTTTTGCTGATCAAACTTGTGTTGAATGACAAAGTACAAAAAAATAACAAAAAACTGACATAAACACACAAACAAAAAAATAGGAAAAAGTAATCCCAGAGGAATTCGCATCTTGGTGTTCCGACCAGCAATGTTTCAGCCTGAAGAAGGGAACCATATTCGACTGAATTATACCTTTAGGAATATTTGTTGTATAATTTTACAAGGAAAAAAAATTACAGAATTCCTCTGGGATTGCTTGTTCCTCTTTTTTGTGTGTGTTTTACATATGTTTTTTTTGTTCTTTCTTGTACTTTGTCATTTAACGCTAGATTGATAAGCAAAACATGAACAATGGCGTATGTCCACAAACCAAATATTCTAACTGTAAACTCCCATTACAACAAACATTTAGAAATATCTTTGGTTTCACAGAATTTCTTACTCATACTCTCTCTCTCTCTCTCACTCTCTCCTGCAGTCTCTGTAAGCCACAAACACACCACAGATGTTAAAGACCAGTAACTAATGGCAGTTCACGCTATATTTGTTACTTAGGTGGCAACATTGCTGTGAATATTCGAATTTTTAAATTAAAGTTTTTTGCCTCACTGTAGTCAATACTTTATGCCACCTTTCTGAGCAAAAATTTCCCCGGGTAACGTATCTTTGGGCACAATATATGACGCTGAAGTCTCGTACAATCCACGAAGGACCACACACTGTAATGTTTTTCTAAACTGGTGGTAGGCCTGCCAATCACGCACCCGGGCCGTGGTATCTTGTCGCGCGGCCAGTCGTCCACGGCGTGTCTACCACGTGATAGATATTATCTCTCACCCTCCTCAGAAGTCACCACTTGACTGTGATCAGCCTGTAGAAGTGACACAATAAGTAATGCTAACACAAGCGACACGGGGAATGTTTACATTGTTACCTGTTCTCAGGGCATGTCAACAAAGCAATGTCGGATTTGAAGCAATAGATTATGTAACCACTTATATTTACAGAAAAAATGGTAATTTGTTTGTTTCTCAATTACGTATGTACCAATGATAAATGTCACATTAATTATCTGTTAATTTATTTCTATACATAAAAGTGAACACAGGCTGACTGACAGACAAACTGACAGACTAACAGACTGACAGACTGACAGACAGACAGACTGACAGACAGACAGACTGACAGACTGACTGGCAGACTGTCAGACATACTGTCAGACTGACTGACAGACTGTCAGACTGACTGACTGACAGACTGACAGACAGACAGACTGACAGACAGACTTACAGACTGACAGACTGACTGACTGGGTGACAGACAGACTTACAGACTGACAGACTGACTGACAGACTGACTGACTGGCTGACAGACTGACTGACAGACAGACTGACTGGCTGACAGACTGACTGACAGACAGACTGACTGACAGACTGACTGACATCAAACTGCAGCCTAAACCACTGGACCTAGAATCGTGAATATGTTTGTGTAGGTTTCCCTCAGGTCGTAGGCGAGCACTAAGAAGGGATTTTTCGAAATTCGACCTCGAAGGAGGCAAAAAGACCTGTAATGTGTTTTAGATAAATTCTTGATATATATCGAATCTGTCGAGACATACAGTTAATTTTTGCTTCAGGAAGATTACAGAAATTATCGCAAAATGGTTTTAAAATGTTTCGAAATTCGAACTTTCAGTACTGTGCAGGGGCCATATGTATTTTTCTTTAACGAATGATCTATTTCGATTCGACTAACAGGCTACCATCGGGATTTGCACTTAAATCGGATACTTATACAAATGTCTAAGATGTGAAATTTAAATATTTCGAAATTCGACATCCAAAAGGGAGAAAAAGCAAAAAATTTGTTTTATATCACCCCATGATATCTATCTGACCAGTGACGATACTGAGGTGATGTTCGCGTCAAAGTGATGCTTAGAAAGTATTAAAAAAACTGTACGTAAGGTTTTTTTAACTTTATAAAATAACATGATTATTAAGAATAAAACTAAGCTTGTAAACTTTCAAGGTTGACGATCCGAAAAGCAACTACGGCCAGCTAGAAATAAATTGTACGAGAGTTTCACTTTACAGTTACATATTGAGACGTGGTACTGTACAATCTCTATGTGCCCAATATATGATTATTTTATTTTTAAATTAAACTTGTTTTCATTAATTATTTCGACGTTACGTGACACAATTGTTCGTTGCTCAAGTCTACATTCTGGGAGGTTCTAGGCACGAATTCCGTTCAAAGCTGCGTGCGAACGTTCAATTCTGACACACAAAAACTGCAAGGGATATTGAATTAGTGCCACTTGCATGTAGTCATTTAAAAGGGGTAAAATGGATTATGCAGTTCAGTTTCCACTTAGGTTCCTCGGCAACATCAGCTTATATAATATATCATCTCACTAATCTCAAGGTTGGGGCACCAAATACGTTTCCGCGAAACCTTTTCCCACCAAAACTAACTAGTGGCGTTAAACTTCAAGTGAATATTTTGAAAATACGTAATAGAGGGCACCGTCACCAACGGCTGTACACAGGATAGATCAGATGTTTTTCATTCTACTAACATCTTACATTTAAGGGTCTATATAATTACCCCACAACGTCAGCTTTGTAGTGATATAAATAAGGCCCAGGTGAAGTCGCTGTTAGTGGCAGGGACAAACTTAAGACTGATTTTCGCGTGGACAGCTATAGCTACTTATCCTGCTGCAGAGTTAGTTCAACTAGCCGCTTGGACATTCTAACACTTGATGACTGAAGTACCAATCTGGTGTACGAAGAGGTTCTTCAATTAAAGGAAATATTATCAGTTATGAATTATACTCGCGAGCAAAGCCACGGGGGACTGAGGTTATTATATGATGTGGCAACGATCTGGCAGCAGAACGTCAGTGTACAGCAAGGATAGGCGTAACAAAAGGCGTATTTTCGCGTTTAAATCGGTGATGAGCTGGTTACGAGTGTTTGCAGAATAATATTTACATTTGCAAGCATATGAACATTTGTCACCGTAATTACCCGAGCCGGGCAAAAATTTAAAATGTTTTCTTTAGTCACAGACAGTATTGGAGTTTAAGAGATATACTGATCACAATGTGAGCACAAAAAATTTGTTAACAAATCGAACCTCTATTTTT
>PNEQ01130667.1:18175-40324 GCA_003012365.1 Medauroidea extradentata | reverse complement strand
TTGAATATGAGAGGCAGGTGTGGGTATGGCTGGTTGTAAGAGGTTATTGAGGTGTTTTGCGAGGAGGTGGGTCGGTGAGCCAATCGCGCTGACTATTGGTCGAAGAGGAACATTCAGCTTGTGGATTTTCGGAAGGCCATAAATGGTAGGCGTCCTAGGAGCCTTGACTATTAGGCGTTTCTTGGTCTCATTATCGATGACATATCCCAATGAAAGTACCTTATCAAAATAAATAAAAAAATGAGAATATCGAATGAATGTAAATTTAAAGAAATGCAATTTTGCCTCAATTAATGATTCTTTAGATTCCAGCAAGAATCGAGGAATCTAAGGAATGAAAATCCCATTCCTAATCAGAAATATATTAATTTAAATACGTAATTTTCAATTTTGTTGAATTATGTTTAATTACAGTATTATGGTACCTGAGACGCTACAATGTATTTTGAGAAACTTGCAGCCTGGTCCAATTCTTGCTTTCACAGTTATTGAGCATTTTTTGTTATAACATCACTCTGTAGGTTGTATTTTACTATTTTGCTGTTCCTTTAAGTAGTATTCACTCCAATCCCACATCTGACACTAGTTATGTTGTGATTGAGCAGCTCGTTAATTGCAGTGGTAGAGTTCATGGGTTAGTGGAATGATTACAAGCAATAACTTAATACTGCGTGAGGGATATATGGTCATTACATTCTTATTGCTGATCCTTACAGCTATACTACTCTGAGTAATTTTACAAGTCATACAGCAAAGCCTCTGCTCTCGACATAGCGACTGACTCTGTCCCTCGCTCTGGATACACTCTCTCATCGTCTACTTGTTACGTTTTTCCAAACCTCTGCTTCCTCCCTGGAAGGGGGTAGGAGAAGAATTTCCACAGATCCTTCTAGACTTTTGTTCTTACTTTACACAATGCTAATATCTAGGAATTAATTACTGTTTAACTTAGACATGCTTAGTTCGTTTCCGCTGAACAACAGTCTGTTTGAACCAACGCACATCACTAATATTTATTCCGTCCACTGACGCAGAGGCACTGTCAACTTTTAGTTTGTACTCTCATTGTCTGATACACACTGTTTGTTGTTGCTTTACACAAGTCACTGAGATTTAACATAATACTGTACATTTATAATGATTGTGAATATAATATTAAACATACATAATACCAAAGTTGAATACATACGACACTCCCCCTTCTTGGGAAAAGAAACAATTTGACAAAAGTTGTTTCTTTGTGTCTGTTTTACACCTCTGTTGTTCTAGCCTTTAAACGACTACTGTAATTTCTCTTTACATTACTTCCCCTTAATTCTATACTTTCCTCTATCTGACTTTCATTTGCAGAATCGACCATGTCTCTATTTCTTCTTTGATACATAACTTCTCTAGGTCTATAGCAGGTGTTTTAAATAGTTGGTTTAAAACAAATACTATAGTTACATTTGCAGCAATCACTCTCTTTCCATTTCTTGTACACACTACCAACGATGGTTTTACAACATCCACATTTTATACAAAAATATGTACATAAGATACAACCTAGTGTTATGATACCGGAATATGAAAGTACAGACATTTGTGATACTCCACCTGAGTGTTTTATTTTCCACTCCTCCTCGTTGATCATATGCTCTACTTCTTGTACTTTATAACCTGCTATTTTTAAGTCATCTAATTGTGTTATCACTGGTCTTAAAGGTAAGTTTTTTTTCTAATTTTTCGAGAGTTACCTTATAGTCTGTTGTATCACAACAATCTATTTCTAGATTTACTTTACGAATATAATCTTGTGTGCTAGTCTTAGATGTCAAGTGTATTTGAGAGGTTATAAATACATTGGTACCGTAATAACCTTTACACTTTTCTAAACATTTAAGTTTACCAGTGTTTTCCACTTTTACATCAAAAGGATTGGATTGGTCACAAACTATAGTAAGTTTCTCTTTGTTTGGTGCAACATAGATCCATTCATTGTGCTTTAGCTGGATCCACAGGGTTTGCTTTAGTTCAACTATTTTCTTTACACAATCACTGGGTATCAGGCGTGTAGTATATAACAACTTAGCAGCACAATCTTCATGCGAGTAAGTTGTGGTCAAGGGAAGTGTTTGTTCACATTCTCTAAAAGTTTTTGTTAGTAGTTTGTCATCCTTGCCAACTTTTGTGTAGTATTGTTGTGAGTGTTCCATCGTACAGTAATATAATCTGTTTCAGGATTTATGAAAACATACTTGTTAATGGAAGTTTTTATTTTTACAGGCTATGGAATAATTTGGTACGTACCCAAAATTCAATGATCAGTTACCAGAAATCTAATTACATAGCGTATAATGTTGTTTTTGCTGAAAACTTCTAGCGCCATCAAATTGAAAAGTAAGCTATCTTTGCTTGTACCATCTGGCAATGTTAATTTAATCTCTCCATTGTGAGTGGATTGAAATCTTTTAAATAATCTAAGATTTGATGTGGTGTTAGTTATGATATGTGGGTTTAAAATTCTTTTGAATGCATTTATTATTGAAATCAAAATGGATTCACTTTGAAAGAAGAGTGTTTCAAGTTCTTCATTAAATAGATTTAAATGTTTGTTTATTCGTTTACGCAAGTTCTGACGAGATAAAGTGTTTGTCAGATTCAAGTTCCCTTTATTTATCTCTGTTACAAGTTTTACGAAAATGTCACTTAGTGTTTACTGATTCAAATTTAAGTCTTTTTATGGTTCGGTTTAAAGTTTGTAAGGTTTTTTTACAATGAAAATTTGTTCTTTACTGAGTTTAAGAAAGTTTAACTGTTCACTTTCAAGTCTTGAAATTTTATTATTAGAGAATTCGGCATCTTTTTCATCTAGCGTGCCGAAAAGTACTTTGCTCAACTGACCTATTATAGTAAATGGAAAGAAACTCTTTTTGGGTCTAGTATTAACCTGGTCTCTGTTAAGTCCCCTATTATCCCTATTGTGCTTTTGATAGCTCCCAACTTGTTGGATGTTTTTGTTATGGTTTTAGAACATAGAGTTCTACCCTTATACTATTGAGTTTCTTTAACACATAAGTCCTTTATCACCTTCACATATGGTTTGATAGCATTATAGTTGCCTTCTAACTGACTTAGATTTAAATACGTGATCAGTCTCCATTCAGTGTTATACAATCTTTCATCACCATTATGTTCGTAGTAAAGTCCTGATGCTTCTTCGATCTTAGTAACTTGAATGTCTTGTTTTGATGGCACTCCAACCACACGTGTAAGGCTCAGTAGCAGGATAAAAATAAGCCTGCTGTAACTCATTGATTAAAAATACAGCTTTAACCTGTTTGCATGTACCTTCACAAGATTTTTACATTTGGTTAGAATAGTTTTGTTTACTCCTTCAACCTTTACAACATCATTTGGACCTACATATTGACTGGATAGTTTCTTTGATCGGCCCCTTCTGACAGTCTTGTCATACAGTAGGACTTTGTCTCCAATGTTAAAAATGAGGTGGTTCACATGTTGATTGTAATTCTTTTTATTTATTTCTTTAGAAGCAATTAAATGTTCTTTGGTTAACTTGAATGTTTCCTGCAATTTTGTTTTTAATGTTTTTGCATAATCTCATAATTATAGTTCTTTACTACAAAGTCCTTCTGTAGAATGCCAGGGATATTAGGTAGCCTGCCAAACAATAGTTCATGAGGTGTGAATCAAGTAGATTGGTGAGGCGTAGTGTTATGGACAAAAGTTGCATAATTCACCCACTCGTCCTTATCGAGTTGATTTGTGGCTATGAAGTGTCTCAAAAATTCCGCTGGGCAACGATGCCATCTCTCTAATGCATCATTAGATTGAGGGTGGTAGGCACTCGTTTTGATTTTTGAAATCTTTAACATTTTCCATACCCTCCTAAATAACTCACTAGTGAAGTTACTTCCCAGGTCAGTCAGTGTGACTTGAGGTATACCAAATTTTAGGATTATCTCATTAACGAAAGCTCAAGCCACAGATTCAGCTGATTGCTCAGAGAGTGGTACAGCTACAGTATATCGGGATATTAAATCTTTGAATGTTAACAAATGTTTATGGTTCTTTTCTGTTTCAGCTAGTGGTCCCACAATATCTAGAGCACATTTTTCCCATACATCGGGTGTGTCTGTAATTTCAAGGGGCATTTTGACATAAGGTCTCGTTAACTTGTTCCTTTTGCATCAATCACGTCTCCTTACATAGGATTCAATATCTGTTTTCATCCCGTACCAACTGTAATATTGTTTCTTCCGGTCATAGGTTCGTGCTATCCCCTGGTGACCCCCTATAGGCAAATTATGAAATTCTTTAATAATATCCTGTTTCCTCTCGGTGGATAATTCACTATTTTCCCCGGCGTTTTTCTCCCTTGAGGTAGAATCCTCTTTTGTCGGGACCTAAGTCTGTTCTACCACGCAAATTCTACTCAATGCATCAGCATGCATTAGGGTTATACCTATCTCATATGAATACTCTTCTAATTTTAATCTCCATTTCAACAACCTGGAATAAGGCTCTTTAACATTGAATATGTACTGTAGAGGTTTATGGTCAGTTATTACTATGAAATGACGACCTAACAGGTAAGGTCTTAAATGTTTTATGGCCCATACTATCGCTCGCCAACATCTCGCGCTCGATGGTCGAATAATTGGACTCCGCTTTATACAGCATTTGGCTAGCGCAAGCGACTGGTTTATCTTTTCCGACTTCCCCTTGAGACAGAATAGCTCCAATTGCTAGCTGACTGGCACCCGTCGTCACAAGGAACTGTCTATGAAAGTTCGAATATAGTAGTACTGGTTCAGAGGTCAGGATTTCTTTTAAGGTGTTGAATGCTGTTTCCTGGCTTTCACCCCAAGTAAAAGAAACATCTGTTTTTACAAGGTTGTAGAGTGGTTTCGCAAATTTGCTGAAGTTTGGTATAAACCTGTGATAATACGAAGCTAATCCGTAAAACATTTTTGATATCTCTAGCTTTCGTAGGTCTAGGGTATTCTCGTTCGTTTATTACCTTTTCTGGATCCAGTCTCACACCTTCATCACTAATCACGTGCCCTAAAAAAGTAACCTCTGTGCGTATAAATTCACACTTGTCTGCTTGTAACTTAAGGTAGTGTTCTCTCATTCTAGCAAATACCTCCCTCAGCCTATCGTTATGTATCTCTACGGATTAACCATATGCTACGATGTCGTCCAAATACACGAGGCATTTAATCCCATTTGGTCCCGATAATAGTGTCGACGAGTCTCGTAAAAGTTGCAGGAGCCCCTTTTAGGCCAAACATCATACGGCACATTTCGTAATGTCCAGATGGTGTACTGAATGCTGTTTTGGGTTGGTTTTCTTTGTTCATTTTTATCTGCAAATAACCACTAGCCAAATCTAGGGACAAAAAATATTTCGCTTGCTGCAATTGGTCTGAAATTTCGGTAATATTCGGCATGGGAAACACTGAATCTATTGACACAAGGTTGAGCTTACGAAAATCTACAGCTACCCTCCATTTCTGTTGGTTAGACGCATCTAGTTTTTTAGGAATGACCAAGAGCGGTGCATTCCAAGGGCTCTGTCTAGGTTTAATAATACCATCCTTTACCATTTGGGCCTCTTTCTTCTTTACTTCATTTTTGTTAACCTTTGGGATACGGTATGGCTTCACATTTATTGGTATGATTCCTGGTTCCGTAGGGATAGTGTGTTCAAGTGTTGGCGTGCAGTAGAGCTTATCTCCTGGCAAATAAAAAATATCTATAAACTCTTTATATAATTTTACCAAATGTGCTTTTTCTGTGTTATGTAGATGCTCTACTCTTAACATAGACTCAAGTTTCTCTTTCCTTTCCATTTCTGAATCCTTTTTACTAAAACATCTCGGTGTCAGGGGTATTTCTTCTAACTCGATGGTGGGCATGTCTAATTCAAGCTCATGGTCATCAGTATTCATTATAGAACACAGGCATTTGCCTCTTGCTGTTTCAGTCAACCCATCTCCTAGATAAACTCCCTTTTTTAGTTCACGTTTTTGCACTAGGCCAATTCCTTAGTTGCTAGCATTTATTTGTTCTATCTTTTCGCACCTAGCTGGTACCAAAATTCTGGAAGTTCTGTAGGAGGTTTTTCCTCGCAAAGTGGTATTTTCTCGCCATTGATCCTCAGATTAACTGATTCAAAATCAATGACAGCTTTGGTGACATTTAGAAAATCTTTTCCTAAAATACATGCATGAGGGCATGATTCTACAAGATGGCACTTATGCACTACTGCGGAAAATTGTAGACACAAACTTGAAGTAACTGTCCCTTTTGTAGACATTACTTTCATGGCTAACCCACAGATCCTAGTCTTTTCATGTTTATCATTCTTGGAAAGGTTCATCTCATTCAGAACACACTGTTTCATGAGTGTTTCGTCGGACCCTGTACCTTTAAGGCACTCTTTCGCCTAATTCACCTACCTTTTAGCAAAACAATACTGCTTTGGGAACTAGTATTATTTTGTGCTTGCCCGTCCTCACTGTGGTTAATTTCGGATTTTTCGGTTCTACTATTGCAGCTGTCTAATTTCTACAATTCGGGGTACATGCACCGCTGCTCCTCCTGCACCCCACCTAGTTTTCCGTATTTCCGTAAGTCCTCCGTGGTTTGTGGTAACTAACTCCTCTGGTCAGGTCTATGCCTGTTGGTGTACTCTTTTCCCTTTTTGAGTTTATCAGTGTGATAATTTCCGTCCTGTCTATAATTCAACTCGGGAAAAAATTACCAATTTTCCTGCACACAAAGCATGTAAAATTCCCCATTTTTGTTTCATCTTCCCTGTACTGTGATTGAAAAGTTTTTCTATCACCTTCCTGTCTATGGCTGCAATTTAACTTGGAGTGTCCCTCTACATTACAGTGTTTACAAAATAGTTTGCTTATGTGTACATATTTTTTCCATCCTTTGTCTTTAGTGGGTTTCCTTAAGAGACATCTGTCCCCTGTATGTCCAATTTTTCTGCAATTTGAACAACTTGGTTTTCTCGGTAACATGTCACCTACCTTAGATGTTGCAGGCTTAGTTCTCTCTCTAGTGCCGATTCCACAGCTAACCCTAATGTCTCCATCTGAATGCCTTTGCTCCTAATAACAGTCTGAATTCTCTCGTCTGATAACCCTTGTACGAAGCATGCTCTAGCTGAATGTTGTAATAAGGCCATTGCCACTTTTCTTGTGATCGTGTACATACCCTTAATGTTGCCTCCTTAAGTTCAGTTACCATTGTATCTACTCTGCTACCCCAGTTAGCAACAGACTTGTGTGATCCTTGCCTAGGATTAAATAGTTTGCACGCGTAAAAATCTTAAGTTCTACGAACTGCATAGTTCTCCTCCAATATTTCCTTAATATCCTTCCAAGTGTGGGTTTTTTCCCGAACTATAATTTTTGCTTTCACGTCCCCAGTGATTTTAGATTATACAAACTTTAGTAGTATCCCATGTTGCTTTGGGTCCACTAGTTCAAAGGCATTATCAACATTATCACAACATACTTAAAGTTTATTTTTTGTACCATCAAATAGTTGATGGATTAATTTCAATGCCTCTGTTACTGAAATATAAATTTCACCAGTTTCACTCCCTTCTCTACTATCCGCCATTATTATGGAGTAAATATAACTATCTTAAGTATGTAAAATCACAGGTCTCATGCTCTCTCATTTGCCGTACTGACCTTAACATACTGGATCTCGTGAAGGTCCCCATAGGCCCTCTTTTCCGTCCTCATAGTTCAGGGTGCTTGCCTCTGGTGGCGCAGGCCGCGTCTACCGATCTCCATTAACAGCTGGACTGTCCTCTTCTTCCGCGTACCATATCTTGTGGCTGACGTCTTGACTCTGCGGCCTAGTCCGTGGGCTGGTGATGTCGGCTCATCCTATCTTCTATGTAAACATCTCGTTGGACTCTTGAAGTTCGGTGCGTGAGGCTGTGTCATCGCGCTCCTTGATCCTCGTCGCTGTTGTCCGTCGGGCTTGATTGTCTGTTTACTCTTGCTGATTATCTACAGTCCAGTATCAGATTCGCAGAGTTAGTTCACTTCTGCAAACAATCTGACTCATTGCCCTTGATGCGATGTAGAAACTCCAACATACATGGTAGACAGTTCATTTCTATTGCTCGTTCTCTTCCCCGTAGTTTTAAACTTGTTATTAAGGTGCTTGTACAGCCTTTGTTCCCACTTTCCTGTTTTGTTGGTAATCTTCCTTTTCGTTACCATTTCACTGTTCCTTTAAGCAGTATTCATTCCAACCCCACATCTGACACCAGTTATTTTGTGACAGAGCGGCTCGTTAATTGTAGTGGTAGACTTCATGGGTTAGTGGAGTGATAAAAAGCAATAACTTAATATTGCGTGAGGAATATATGGTCATTATTCATCAGTCTTTTCATACTACATTACATTCTTATTGCTGATCCTTACAGCTATGCTACACTGAGTAATTTTACAAGTCATACAACTAAGTCTATGCTTTGGACATAGCGACTGACTCTGTCCCTCGCTCTGGATACACTCTCTCATCGTCTACTTGTTACATTTTTCCAAACCTCTGCTTCCTCCCTGGAGGGGGAAGCAGAAGAATTTCCACAGATCCTTCTAGACATTTGTTCTTACTTTACACAGTAGACACATGCTAATATCTAGGAATTAATCACTGTTAAACTTAAACATGCGTACAGTAGTTCGTTTCCACTGAACAACAGTCTGTTTGAACCAACGCACATCACTAATATTTATTCTGTCCACTGACACAGAGGCACTGTCAACTTTCAGTTTGTGCACTTATTGTCTGATATACACTGTTTATTGTTGCCTTACACAAGTCACTGAGATTTAACATAATACATTTATAATGAACATGAATATAATATTAATCATATATAATACCAAAGTTGAATACATAAGACAACCTCATATAAACTACAGTCCATTCCAGTCAATGGTTTTTTACCATCGGCCTAAAGTAGAGTGCCCTCTTTTTTTTACAGTAGTTCTTCCTTCTGCAATTAAAATTCATATTACACATTGTTAAAGTTTAATACCAAAATTTCTTATAATAAGAAATTAAATCCAGCCTTATTAATAAATTAAAATTGTGCTTTTTGGAAACAACAGTGGCATTCAATGCAGCTCCCAAGTACTACTCACAAATGTTATGCTGCTGGTGCAAAAAGGTATCGCGTATCGATGGCACACAACTTGTGGTCAATATAACACTTTAAGATATCATGGCAGTCCTATGTCTGAGTTGGAGCTGAGAGTAAAGCAATGTATCCACACCAGCTGAAGGCTGAGCTATTCAGGAGCCTTCCTACCAATGGCTTTGCATTTAACTCGCCTCTAAGGATGTTGGTTTCTTTTGCTTGTAAGTAATGCAGATATTGAAGTGCTTTACAGTGTTCTGCATCTTAGTGGAAGAGTCTGTAAACTTAAAAGCTTGTTAAGGGGCCCGCCTCGTTTCCATAAAATTAAACTGCAGCGTGTTGGAAGAAAACGTTTTACACCGAAACTAATACACGTGTGTTCACGCCGTTTGTCTACGAAAAGAACACACACTTCAGACGACTGCCCTTAAGTACTTTCAAGACAACATGTATTAGAAATCCCCTTTTAGGGCACATCAAAATGGGTCAAAACGGGGTTTTCAGGCTGCTATAGGGGAAAATATACTGGCTGAATACATGTGAAACCACTTAAGGGTAGTGCATTGGACTTTAGTAATGTGATTTCGTAAATAAAACAATAGGGTAACCACTTAAAATCCCATAGGAAATTTGTTTTTTCGCGAAGCGTAGAGGCGACGCACCGTTGTATGGCCCATACGACGTCGCCCTTAGCACCATACCTCACTCACACAAATACATGTGCCACGAGGCGGGCCCTTTAACGTTTGGGGTTTTTGTGGGTGGAGAAGTAAATTATGGCAATGAGAGACAAGTGTTTGTGGTGAAAACATTTTCATGATTTTGTCAGTTTTGTTTAGGTGATTTTGCTAACTTTTTGGGTAGTTTTCATATCATTTTGTCATAAGTTTTGTTAAGTTACTATACGTAATATAAATTTAGACAGTAACGAATGTGTGCAAAGTAACTTATTTTAGTCAAATATTATAATGAAGTTACTTTTCTTTTTAAGATCTCTTAATTTAATGGTTGAAAATATACACTTTTGTTATTACCTTTGATAATTTGCTCGGGTCTGTACAACATTTAATTAGATGCATGTAAATGTAATGGGGGACACAAGTTTTATCAAATTACGTTAGTCACCAGAATAATAAATTTATTTATTTTGGTTGTAAAATCAGATATTAAAAATAAATCCTAAAGAAATTCTGTAAATAATTTCATTACTGTATATTAACCCTACAATGTTTTCCATTATACGTAACACATTTAAAAGTATGAGCTAAATAGATATACATTTTTAATAGCTTGTGAAATGGCATCTGTATTAATAATTTGATGGTAAGAAAACAAGCGATGAAGAATTAAAACAACTTTGTTTCACCTCTGTACTTCCTATCTAAGTAGGAATGATTATGTTAATAACATTTATTCTGTCAAGTCCCGAGGTATAAAATTCTGGCAAATTATACATCACAATGCCAATACAAACATAAAATTGTTTGTTCATAATTAATTTTGCTGTATTAACTTAAAACACATGATCTTTATGTTATCACTGTATATATATCTAAAAAAAATGCACATATTACAAATGTATATAAACATGTCGATTCACGTAACATAATCAACTGCCATTTTCATGACAACTTCAATGCTCTTGAAACTCGCCGTGATCGAAAATCAATTTTATTGATTGATGTACATTCAATATCTCGATTAAAAGAAATTTTTCGCTCTTGAACGCATAAAAAAGATTGCAATTTTTTTGTGATTTTGCACATAATTGGTAAAGTTTGTGATTTTTCACATAATTGGTAAAGTTTGTGATTTTGCACATAATTGGTAAAGTTTGCAAATATTTTGCAATTTTGCATGTCACGAAAAACACTTATCTCTAATTATGTACATAGTTTGAAACAGTTTTTTAAATATTGTAAATAACTATTGAAATACAGTAGTAATAATGATTAAGGTGAAGTGGAAATAAATTTTCATTTTGACCAGAGAGAACTGCAAGCTGTTCCTGCGCTAAAGAGATTAGTTTAGTCATTTACAGTTACCAAATACATTCATACCAACTTTTTTTTTATTATTTTCTTCTGCTATTCAGGATTCTGATCCTAAAAAATTTAGTATTGTAATAAAATCAGTGTTTCTGTGATAAATTTGAAAGCTGAGTTTATTAAGGCTTCTGCCTACCTCGGAGCAAGGGTAGGGTTTTTCGTGTTAAACTAAATTCCGTGTAACCCAGTCACCCTTTGAGATATCGCTTTCGGATAGAAACCATTTTCTGCATTGAGAAGAGGAGAATACTGCTTCATAAACGAAAATGAGAAAAGAATTTTATGAGTACGAGGTTTCGAGTGTTTAATCGGCACGAAAACACTTATTTGATCATAGTTTTCACGGTATTGATAAAACTGTCTAAAAGATTCCGTAGCAGTGTGGGCCGTTTCATACTGAACAAAAAAGTCAGTGGTGGCATATATGTAGGTTTGAAAGTGACTGAGATATTTAGGAATATAGTTTAACTTGTAACGCCCTATCCTTGCTGCCGCCGGAGCTCTGAAGTAGACAGAGTCCTTAAGATGCTCGTCTCATGATATTATGTGTTGAAATCCCAGAGAAGCTGTAGTTCGTACTATTTTATAGGTGATTCGGGATAAAGTGAGCACTCAAAAAAGCCCTGATTTTTTTTCTATTTTTCGCCAGTTTATAACTTTCCGCTGCATGTAAACATAAACATTGCCACGTGCTTTTATTTACATACGTAGTCTCGTACAATGTTTATATTTACATTACACTGCTCCAATAAATGTTATCTGCAACATCTACTCATTAAATGAACAGGCACCGTATATATGCGGAAATAGTAATACAGTATTAGTTATAAATACCTGCGAGTTGACGTTTTGTGACACTGTTTTCGTTCATCGACTCTTAATTGGTTACGACACACGCTGTTGACGTTACTTATCTCGTAAATGCATGAGTAGTATATTAATTTGTAATTCAGAACCGCCACTATAAACACACACGACATGCGCAATTCAAGAATTCAAGTTCCGTTCAGCGTACTGCCATGAACGACGACGACGCAATTTACAAAATCAATAAAAAATGTATTTTCTTAATGTGTAGAACAGAAAAAAAGAAATGTTATGTCTATTTCCACATGCTCAGGCTGGCGATTGTGTAACATAACAGATTAGCAATGATATTCAGAAGTATTAGAAGTAACTGTTTATGAATGTGTTCATCAAAAACCCATATTTATTACACAACAGACAAACACACACCTGACTCATCTCGCTTTCAAGCAAGCGAAGCGAAGCCGAAGCGGTGATAGCCTAACTGATGCCACCTTTCGAAGGAATTTTGAACTACATCTGTAGCGCGAGCGTTAGCGGCAGTATGTCAACGGCTGTTTTGAATTCAGCTGGTGGTTGCATCACTTTGTGATGGCGCTAATCAAGTAAATTTACACAGTCAGTAGGTATGTCAATACGAGCGAAAATCATTATTTAAAATCATATGGTATACAGAGACGTTGATTACATCTTATATTCTTTCACTAATGCTGTATTCAAATAAGAAAATACACGAAACTACATGTAATTATTTGTTATCAACCATACAACCAATAATGTAACTGTTGTTAATGTTGACTAATATGCAGTGACGGCTAGTGACTTTATTCAAAGTGCTCACTTTATTCTGAATGGCCTATAAGTTTATCTTAAGTACTATTTTAAGTTAATATAAGTTTATTATAGTTTTGTTTTGGACTGTATTAAGATGTGCCTGATGATGGTTGTGCAGATAAGAATGCTAACCGTGCTGCAGTAGGGAACGGCTACAACTACTCATTGGGCTCAGGCTCAGTATTACAGCCATACCAGGGCCGCAACCCTTGCATGGAGCGCAACCTCATGATGCAAGCGCCATCGGATGAGGAGTTAGCTTGTAACGGCAATACGCTAGTCGACCGCTCGCTGAAGCACATCTCCAACGGTCACTTTCCCAACATGGGATCACTAGAATCCCAAGCACTAGTGCCACATGATATTCTAGGTTTGTCCCAACCCATTGCACGCCCTGCCACTCCCATTCCTTACGTACAGAATGCAGTGTATGGCCCAGGTGCGGCCATGCCTAAGCAGCCCAACATTCCAGGGAACGGGTCGACCGGCGATCGTGCAGTAAAGCCACGGTGGCGTGGATGGAGTGGCCTACGCAGACTCCTAGATTCCCGAAAGCGTTTGTTTGGGACACAGGCATCACGTGAGAAGAGCAACCTACTGCCTCCTCCAGCATCAACTGTGGAGACACGTGTGTTGCTACGTCGGGGGGGTAAGAGCACGTGTGTGAGTCGACGGCCATCCACTCTACCTCTGGAAGGCCACTTTGAGCAAGTGTTCGGCTGCAAGAGCAATGTGAATGCAGCACGGCTGCGTGATCCACATACTCATGTGAAGACCCCAGGTGATGTGCCTCCTTCTGTTAGGAAGCCACGCGCTAGACTTTCACTGTATGATGATCGCATGATGACCACTGGACACGTTTGCTCTGAGTTTCGTGTTAAGGATGAGCGTGCCTCCAGCTTCTGAATGTTGCTGTTTGTTAGCTCGCTGCAATTATTTAATTGTCTGGAGTTTATGTTAAATCAGTATCCACCCTTCTGTGTTATACTGTACTAGACTCTAACAAATATGGCAGATCAAAAAATTTCTCGAAAGAATAACTTGCTTGAAGTGTTGACTGCTTTCATCTTTTTTCTCTTTTACAAACAATAGTTATGCTGTTTTATTAGGTGCTTATGAAAATTCACTCGCTGGAGTAGAGTAGGCTATCTCGGTCAAGTGACCAGGTTTTATTGATTACCAGGGTTAGATAACCACCTGCACTGCTATTCAAGGTTTAAAATTACGGTACTGGAATCCAAAAAAAAAAAGTGTACATATTTTCTACATAAATACTTGGTAAATACTACGTCTGCAGTGCATTCTTTACACGTTATTATGTTTATACTTAAATGTAATATTAGTTTAAGTAGTTGATCAAAGAGGCCATCACTTGAAATTTCAAGTACGAGTGAATTTTACATGAGTTAAATTTCAAACACCATGAACTTGGAATTTTGGCTGGCCTACCCTACCCTCATGAATTCCCTCATGAATTTTCATAAGCACCGATTATACAGTAGTTTTATGCAGAGCAATTCTTGTACATCACAAATTCTCATTTTTAGGTACGAGTAGGTTGTGATATAACTGTACGGTTATTCTTTCAGAAATCAGAGTTTTTGTGAAAAAAAAAATATATATATATACTCCTGTATTAATCTCTAGAAATGAAGTATTCTCTTACACTTATATACAAATTGTTAGGGCATTATGAAGGGCACAGCTTCTTGCTGATTACAGCAGAATGTGCACAGTTTTATTTTCTGAATTCGTAGGGCCTACATTTAATTTAGAATCTCCTTAACATGTAGAAAGTGTCAGTCATGTAAAAGTGTGCTGTTGGAGTTCAGTTTGTAGTCTTAATTCAGACAGTCAATCACAAGAAAAGCATTTTAAGTGACTGTTTTGTTGGTTTCTTTTCTTTTCAAAGAATTTTATAAAGTACAAAGTTGTGCTGTGTTTTGAACTTGCATGTTAGACTGTGAGTTCTCTTCTTTTAGCCAAATATTTGTGTGTGGAAATTTATAAATTGTGTTAAGATGTTTTATAATTTTAATGAGTGCTTTGTAAAAGATTTCACTTCATTTTATTTATGTTAAATGTATTTTTGAGTGTTTTATAGCAGATATATTTATTTGGAAAATCAATGTACAGTTGTAAACTTCAGCAGAACCTACAGAATCTCCGACCATGTACTTTAGCGTAAGCTAAGATTATGCGACAGCCTCACACTAAGAAAGTAGTGCAAGTGTGATGTATATGTAGTTAAAGCACAATTTCACCCTATCATCGTGTAATCACAGATGTAGTATTTGCTGTGCGTGAAGCTGGCCAGCACCTGTTAGCACCCAGGGAATGCTATAAACTCTCATGCATTGTCTGCACATACAAAAGGTTCCCATACATTTTATGTATCATGTGAAGTGTGACTGACCTGATGGCACCTCATTTCCATTGGTTTTTGTTACATTTCCCTAGTGAATGAATCTGCATAATTTACTGTTTAATAATACATTATTTGTAGTTTCACTAGTTCCTGTATGTCTACAATTGAATGAGTTCACAAGCCAGGTTTCAGTCTAACACACCTAGAGGCAAGATTATATGGTGACGAGAAATGAAACCAAATTAATTAAAATTGAACATTTTTTTCCACTAGAATGCATAATTTTAAATCCTAAAATCTTATATTCTTTGGCATTGTTAATCAATCTATTATTTGTAAGCTGCTCAGTTTAGTACAGTATTTGCTGGCATATAAGATGACAATTTTTACATATTTTTGGCCCTCAAAAATTGCTACTCGTCTTATATGAGGGTGCAAAAATTTTTGGTAGCAAAAAATCGTTTGAAAGCTAAGCTGTAAGTTGTGGAGTTGTATGATGTTTAAAGGAATTGCGTTTTTCCTCACAAATGAAAACGAGTGCCCCGTTTCTTTTAATAAAATTTACGGTACGAAATTTTGATGAGCGTCATTTATAATGAAGGACACTTCCTCGCAGCGAAGCGGCGATCGATGCGAGCGCTTGCCGAGTTACTTTGTCTCGCCAGCCTACAACTCTCGGGCGGAGAAAACGAAGATCTAGATCCGCATGCTTTCATCCTTTGTCTCGCAAGCACACGACTCTTGGGCGGAAAAAACGAGGATCTAGGTACCGTGTCACACATTCACGAGTCTACCATCGAGTGCTAGGCTGGCAGACAACAGCGCACAGGAATGCGATGACCTTGCAAGCAGCTGTTGTTGCCCGGCGTTGCCATGTAGTGCGCGGCGTGCCTCAGTCCCGCGTTGTCAAGTTGCGCACACCTGCCGCTGCCGGCAAATGGAGATTAGGGATTTGCCAAACCGTTATTTTCGTGTAACATGTTCCAACGTTCCCGTTCCAAATAAATAACACATTCCAGTAACATGTTATTTTTGGAACGTGTTACCGAAAACTGTTCATCGAGACCATGGCCTTAGAAGACAGTGATCGAGACTACTTGGAACTTGGAACGAGGTTTCACACGTTACAAATATTTGTTATGTAATTTTGTTCGTGAGCGTGAAACATAATGATTAAGTTAGTAGTTGAGCTGTAACACAAAGATTTATTAGGAAGGTTACAAATTGCTAATTTCCTTTCGGAATCCGAAACTGTTTAATAAGCTCACAGCTGGCTTGTTTTTTACCTTTTACTCAATTTACAAACGTTACATACACATAAACAGATATTGTAAAACAAACACTGTTATATATTAAAACGACTGAGCAATGAGTGTTTTAAAAATATAACTGCTATGCACGTGGAACAACAAACGCGGCAGCAGTCAGAAGTAACGCAGTACAAGTAACGTCCTGACATCAAGTCGTTCCAAAAAATCTCTCTTACGCATGCGCAGTAAGGATCTACGCACGTGCGCATGAATGTGTGTATGTGTGTGTGTGAGATAGAGAGAGAGAGAGAGAGATATGACTTGAAGATGGAGAAAGAGTTGGCCGAAGAAGGAACTATGCGCGTGCGCGTGCTGGGTTAGAACAGTTTCACGTCCCACAAAAGTTAATAACAAGTCCTTTAAACGTTCCAAAAATAACAGTGTCTAATGCGAAACGTGTTACTCGAGTAACGTGTTACTCGAGTAACGTGTTACTCGAGTAACGTGTTACAAATTTATAACAGTTATTTTTAATGGCTACGTTAAATAATGCCCATCTCTAATGGAGATATCGCTGGCCGCCACCGTGCATTTCCTTGGCTCTTAGGCGCGCGGAGAGCATTAGTAGCCAATGTTATTCGTTTATGTGTCTACTATGATGTTTTAAAGACGGTAATAAATGCATTGAAAATATTTAAACTAAATTTTTAATGTTTCTGGCAATGGAAAAAAAAATATTTTTCTGTCGGGAAATTCAAAATTAGTAATTTACTTTTTTCAAGATTTTGTACCTTCAAAACCATGACTCGTCTTATATGCGGGGTCGTCCTATATGCAGACAAATACGGTAGCTTTCTAAAAGTTAATGTAATTTATTTTAAAAAAAATTTTATTGAATATCTGTTTAAATATGAAATTTTGTGAACTATACATAACAACTACCATTTAAAAAATAATAAAATCAACACA
This sequence comes from Medauroidea extradentata, assembly GCA_003012365.1. Lineage (NCBI taxonomy): Eukaryota > Metazoa > Arthropoda > Insecta > Phasmatodea > Phasmatidae > Medauroidea > Medauroidea extradentata. The sequence continues at coordinate 22,855 of PNEQ01130667.1, read as the reverse complement.
GAAATTTAAAAAAATTAAATGTACCTAATAATAAAACCATAAGATTTTGCAGCTAGCCAGAGATATTATTGTGTGTTGGAGTTTGTATTTGTGTGGGATAGTTAGCTAGCCTATTTATTGTTCATAGTAGAAGGTGATGGAACTTGTTGACAGAGATATGTTGTATGTGCTGCATAAGCTGTGTTGGGAAGTTTCAAACACAAAAGAGTGGTGCAAAATAGATGTGGTGGATGATTATGTTTTCAGCACTGGCAATTTGAAGAAGTTGCAGTGGCACTAGAGCCAAAGAAATAAAAGTGCAGATGTTTTTTTTATAAATGTTTTCAAAGTGTATTTTTTTGTTGATAGATTTATTTTGAAGATTTGTGTCTGTATAGCAAAGTTAATCTTTAGCATGATTTTTAAATACCTTGTGAGATGTCGTTTTCACATTATGAGTAGAAAGAAATTTTTCTCCAACGAAAAAACATTTAGGACAAAGTTGAAATGTTTTGGCATTGCTACAAGAAAATTAATGGATGGCAACTGATAGTTCAGGAAATATTTGTAATTGTTTGCAGTAGGAATATTAGTATGTTTGTACTATACTAGGTTTGCTAGCCCAGTTGTTAATATATCAGTAATAAAGCAACATTAGCACAGTCATGACACCAGTGAGGCAGCAGCGGATACACATTAAACTTACAACCAAATGGCAAGACAAGACTGAGACGGACAGAGCCTGTTAGGACGGGTGAGCGAAAATATGAATTCATGCTTGCTGTAGACTGTAGCAGAGTGAACTGTCTGCATTGGAAAGTAAGTATTCTGCTCAAGAATTCATGTTGTGTGAATCCTGACAAAATTGCACAATTGTTTTAAACAATATAAACACACTTATTTTAATGAGCTGTGGAAAGTATTTGCTTAGCTAGGTAACATCTGTATGAGTGGTATTTGCTAAAGAAATTTGCGCTATGGCTTGTGCTCTTCGTGTTTCAGTGACCTCTCGACAGCTCAGACTAATAAGCATGGGAGATAGGTGTCACAGTTAAAATTTGTCTGCCGTAGTGAGGGGACTGTGATTAGTCGCACACTACACAATACTTGTTTTATATGTACGCACGCGCGCGTACACACACACACACACACAGTATTTTGTGTGTGTATTCTAAATCAAGTGCAAAGCAGTTTTGTTCCCAGGGGTCGATTAAATATAACTGTTGCCCAATTGCAATTAAGCAGCACAACACAAGAACATTTGTGCTGCACTTGCATCAGGTATGAGTAGTGATAAAAAATAACAGATGCAAGATGTAACTTCTAGCAATTCGATTTTCCCATCCTGGTGTTCAAGGGCCAATAGTAAACAAGGTAACATACTGGTTCGGAACCATTCTGGAACAGTTTGGTTGGAGTACTCGCCACCCATTTTATTTATGTGCCATATTTCTGTCTATGTGTTTGATCTATGATTTTCAGATGCAGTATGCTGTTCTGAAATGAAAATAATTTTTTTGCAAAACATTGTGAAATAATGTACATAGATGTCTGTCTGATTAACTGTTGCAGTAGTGACATGTTATTTGTACCTCAATGCATGTTATTGTATTTTGTAAGCTGAAATTGTATCATTGACTATGTTCTAATTGTGAATTTTTTTCGATTTGATTTATAAACATATATTTCAGGGTTTGCAGTATAACCCAGATTTTACGAGTACTGGGTTTTACGGGGTGGTAATTTCACTAGTCCATTTTCAATAACCATCAAGAAAATCATAAAAATTGTTGAGAAATAGCTTAACATTAAATAAAATTGTAACTAAAGTGAATGTATTCAGTTAATTTGTTAAAGATACGTACATTCACATGCCTCCAGTGATAAAATACACATTTTGTAATGTTACTATTAATTGTAACTGACGTGCCATGACATAAATAAAAATTCAGCAAAAATTTGTTAAAAACTGTGGCAGGTGACTTAGAGTTGAGTGCTCCAGAACTACATTTGAAGGCAGAATCGCAGACTGCCCACGTCATAAGTGCAAGAACAGAACATTCAGGAACAACTGTAGCATCTCGGATACCCTTGCACTCAACCCTCATGCCCAACTTCCGTATCAATTGTACCTCTCAGCAGTGCTGTTATCTTTGAACAGCATTTGGTGACAGTAATATGAACATAGTTCATATTCTTCACTTTTTTTTAATTGTTTCTTTTGGCTTTTCTTTGGGTTTACAAGTTCAGATTGCATTTGAATTGACTATGTTAATTGTTAAATACCTACTTACACCATATTAATTGTTAAATACATACTTACACCATGCATGTGTATTATAGGATTACTATTTTTATTTACAGTTCGGAGTTAGTTTTTATTTTGATTTGTTGACGTCCTGCACATATTTTTTTTTTTACTATGATTCTCAATTATTAATTTTGCAAAATTAATGCAAGCACAACAACGTTCACTCTGAATAGAACGTTTGCATCTCTTCTATGATTAGTGTATCCTATGCCCTCATGTATGTTAAGCACCATTCATTAAAAAGTTCCTCCGCATTATTTTAGTGTAGGTACAATGAGTTTTTTCTTTTTTTTCCTGTAGCCACAGTGACTGTGAGCCGTTAAGCTGTAGTCACCTTTTTTATTTTATTGTTATACAGTCACAAAGAAGTGAAAGCAGAATTTGGGAAGGAGGATTGATTATTTATTAGTCCTAGACATGCAGCAAGTGGTGTGAGTGGGAGAAAGATGATGCCACGTTCAAATTGGTTTTTGTAGCTTTATCGGACAAGGGGGAAGAAAGTTTTTTTTCCTCTTCTTCTTCTTCTCCTTCTCCTTCTTCTCCTTCTCCTTCTCCTCCTCTTCCTGTCTCTTAGGGTGAGTGGGCTAGATAGGCCAGTGAGGGTCTGAGGGAAGGAGGAGATGAGAGCCATCCAGGACTTACCTATCTTGGCTCTGGGCAAATGTGGGATAGTGTTTTCCTTCCTCGAAGAGTAAGACGGATGAGAAATAGAGGTTAGGTTTTTATTATAAGTATTTAGCGTGGTTGTTGCTTACAGGTTGTGTTCCTAGTTCTTTAGTGCTTACTACTATGCTTCGAATTAAAAAATTAAACAGCTGTATTGCAGATTTTTAATTAAATGCTGTATCTATCTATTTACCTTCCACAGAAAGTTAGTGTGTGGTGTGTTTTTGGACAGGCTGAATAGCCATGTTACAGCATATATGGATGTCAATATTAAATAGAAATTAGTAATGCATTTCGTGGGGTTAAATTTCCTTTGGCGTGAAAAAAGTCTGTGGCGTCGTTAATTTATCTGTGACAAAAAAAAAAAGGTGCGAGATGTATTCTTGTTTTCATAACATTTCTGGGCACACTAAGCAGAGATTGCGGGGTAAGCTTGCTAGTCAAACGGAAAGGGGAAGAGTAGATTGCTGTTGCCAATACAGCATTCGTCTCCCTGCATGGCCTTGTGCAATAGTAAATGATGTTTCACTCCAAAACAATGGTAGTGATTAAAACAAACTTAACAAGGAAAATTAGAAATTTTAATGCTATATTTTGGAGTCAGAAGTGCTCTAAAATGATTTCACTAGGTCAGTGGTTCTGTGAGGCTATTTTCGGATACTGCAAGGCCTTGTAAAGAGTTCAACTGTAAATGGGGAACATGTGTGTTTCTGGTATTTAACTAAGGACATTATCAGCACTTAGAGTTACAGTAAAACCCCGATTTAACGAAATGTCATGGGACCCGTAAATGTTTACTCTAAATCGATGTTTCGTTAAATCCGACTTCAAGCGTGCGCATGGTGAGTTAGGCCGCCCTTGCGCGCGCCATCAACACATGAAAAGTGATGACTAACACCGCCAAGCCGTCAATATTTCTGTCTCTCTTTGGCCTGCTCCACCAACAAAATTAAGAAAATCCCATAAAAAATTTTAAGAAAAAATTTCTTAAAATGAAAACTGAATCAAAAGTTTGCGAGACTACGGTAAAATAATAATTAAATATGCGCGGCGGCGACCATTGTAGCTTGTTTGCTGCCGCTCTCGTGAAACAACTCGTTTGGGTTGTTCGCTAAAAATGCTTTTCACTCGAACCTTTTTTTTTTAGCATTGGAGAAACAAATTTTTTACTGTAAAAAATATGTTGTAAAAAGTCTGCATAAATAATATTACATATTTTTTTTTACAAACTCTCGTTTTATCATGGAACGCGAGTGTAAATAATCACGCTGCACGCCACTGCATTCTATCAGTGTTGCCAACCCGAAAAGAGATAATTCTGCTACAGGTCTAACGAAATTCCGCTACAATAATATATACAATAATTAAAAAAACTCTTACCTTACTGTAAGATGCTCATTTGGAAGAACCATTTGTGCGGTTTTTTTTTGCGGCAAAATTCAGAAAATTTGTTGACTTATTCGTAGCTCCAATAACAGTCAGTTTGCAATGTGTGTGTGTGTGTGTATGTGTGTGTGTATGTATGTATGTGTGTGTGTGTGTCTATATATATATATATATATATATATATATATATATATATATATATATATATACACACACACAGTTTTGAGGATATTTTATGGTTCTCTAATTTGACATCAATAGTAGCTTGCTAAAATTCTTTATGTTGTAAAAAATTTAGTAACTTTTTTTTTTTCACATTAACGTATCCATTCTAATTA
>PNEQ01130667.1:0-18075 GCA_003012365.1 Medauroidea extradentata | reverse complement strand
ATTTATAGAAGAGAAGTAATTATCAGAATGCCAAGATAATATCCAATAAATTAAATTAACCTCAACTTTAATTCAGGCTTTCTATTTGTATAAACAATTAAGTACTTAAAATTAGAAATTAGACAATGACAACAGCTTTATGCTTTAATTTGTGACAAATGTTAACGATTTTGCAGAAACAGCTGCACTGGATTCTTTTTTTTTTTTTCACTGCAGTAAAAAAAGTTATTGTGCACAACTAAGAAACTAATTTCATAGGTCTATTGCATCAGTTCCAACTTAACAAAATTCCTGAAAAAAAAAAAGGCAAATGAATTCACTTATTTAGGCTCAGATTTTTGTTAAGAAATACGAGCATCTTCACCCTCTCAGGGTCCAGTCGATTTCTTTTTGAGTCGCAAATGAACCCTGCGGTACTGAAAAGTCTCTCGCTGCTTACAGTCGCATGTGGTACACACAAGAATTTCATTGCAAGGTATTTCAGTGCTTCACAATGATGATTTCTCCAAAAGTCAGACACAGAAATATTTGGAGCCAAAGTATCATGACTGAAATATTTCTTGAACTCAGTTTCTACTAACACAGCATCTTCAACTGTAGTTTTAGTGGTGTTTTGTGAAAATAAAGAGGAATACTGAGACCAAATGGCTCCACTTCCCCCGGCTTCCATCACTTCTTTTGGCCTGTACTCAGAAATTTGACTTGGCCCGTACAAAATAGAATAAATACAAAATAAAACTTAAATTGATAAAACTAGAAAAAACAAACAAAATTTGTACAAGGAAAAATTTACATCTGATAAAAAATTCAAGGAAAAAATCTTACTGAATTATTCTCTTTTCCTTTGGTAGGTCCCTCGACTGCTTCACGCATTAACCTTTCCTTAGCCAACTCTGCATTGGCCTGGTCTTTGAAAGGTTTAGCCTTAAAGCGTGGATCCATTAGTGTGGCAGCTGTCAGAACTTTATCAGTTTCCATGTCCGCTAATCTTGTTTTAATTGAAGCTGTCAGATCATTTACTAGGCCTTGAAGACCTGATCCTGCTGGTGCTGGTTTTGACAGAGACTGCTCAATTACATGGACTAATGGAATAACCTGCAATAACCAATCAGATCTGATATAGTGATTCACTTTTCATTGTTTGAGGTGATTGTCAAGGAGAGTGCACACAATATTTTCAACATTTCAATTTCCAATAATTGATATGACTTTGAATGGCAACCAAAAAATACCAACGACAGCATGATCCATTTTCCTTTACAATTACCACATAATTAAGTTACTATACAATATTAAATTTCACTGTACAAACCTCTGATGCATTAACTTTATTGGAGCTGATATGGTTCGTTACCGAGTCAAAAACATCAAGAATTGGGATGAGGTTTTCTATCAGAGTCCACTGAGAGCTGGTCAGATCAGGTAGGTTCAATTCAGCATTGCAAAGAAGAATTGCCCTCTTCTACACGTGAAGCCTCTTCAACATTTGCAATGTGGTGTTCCACCTGGTGGGCTCTTCTTGTACAAGTCTATGTTGTGCAACACCTGCTGTAGTTTGACAGTTTTTCAACACTTTTGTAGCGTGTGATGAGTGTTTGAAATGGCCAACTAATTTGCGACAATTGGAAACTATATTAACAACAATTTTGTTGTTCATGACAGACTCTTGGATCACTAGTTGTAACGTGTGAGCTAAGCAGAAAGTATGCTGGAAAAGTGACATTTCCAAACCAGCTACAATGTTGCGACCATTGTCCCGCACTATGGCAACAACCTTGGACGATAATTCCCACTGATTTAATAGTGAGCAAACAAATTTACAAATGTTCTCCCCGGTGTGAGATATCTCGGGAAATGGTGTCACTTCTAGGCACAAATGCTGGTACTCAAAGTGCTTGTCAAAATAGTGGACAGTGATGCTCATGAAGTCAGTATTTGCCACAGATGTCCACAAATCTGTGGTTACAGCTACAAATTCTACTTATTTCAATTTCGCATCAACCTGCTTCATGGTGGATGCATACATTGTAGGGATGACTGTGTTACTTAATGTTTTCCAAAAAACCATTGTGTAACGAGGCTCAAGATGATTTATCAGGTCTTTAAAACCTTTGTTTTCAACTACATTAAGTGGCTGGCCATCAATGCACACCATCGTTGCGATGCGTTTGGTTATTTCCGTCTGCCTTTTGTCGGCGTGTTTGAATGGTGTTGCTTTTTCAAACACTGCTGCAGTAACTGTTGATTAGGGGGTAATTCATATTTAGGTTTCTCCCTCCTTTGAAAACTTGAATCTGCAGATGTGCTTGGAGATGGAGAAAGTGGTTGCGAGCTTGAGTCAACGGGAGATTTGTTTACGTCTAGGCCTGTGTTGCGCAACACATTTTGTCCCGATTCCGACTTAAATTTTTTCGGGTGCTGTGTCTTCACGTGTTTTAGCATGTTAGATGTGGATTTGGATGAACCTCGGGACAGACGTTTTCTACAATAATTGCAATGCGTGAATTTATCATCAGTACAATCGACCATAAAGTGCTCCCAAACGGAAGACATTATTAACAACAATAACAAATACCGTAACCGTACATACTAAAAAAACAAAGCAAAACTGATTAATTAGTGGTTGGCTGAAGTACCAACGTTAAAAATCTACTATGCATCCGCTACTACCAACCGTATAAATCCTGATGTAATGTTTGTATTCAGTAGGAATGAAGTCTTCTAAATCCAGTAATTAACCACGTAAATATTCCTGTTTTTACGTATTACATCTAATTTAATTTTTTATTTGTAAATGTAAGTCGGTTGATTAATATTTTACAATACAACTTGAACAAAAACGGGATTGTTCAACTAACGTCAGCGATATATATTGATTGTTGTATTTAGCTACGATGTCGGTAACAGGTTCAGTTGGTAGTTGGCACTCTTTTTTTTTTTTTTCCTTCAACGATCTGACGCTGCGGCATACGTAAACAAAACAAAAGTTAATTATTTTTGTCTTAACTCATATTCAGAACTGAGGGTTTAGTTTTTTTAAGGAACCGAAGTCGGAGCCGGTTCTTGTCAAAAAAACCGGCTATCCGATACTCGGATCTTGGAACCGACCCATCCCTTATATATATATATATATACACACACACACACAAACACACACTCACACACTCTCTGCGCTTGATCAAGTCACTCCTTTTTGCGCACAAAACTACATTACATGCCCTACACTTAGCTTATGAACTGTCTGCATTTACTGGTTGTACCCATTTAGAAAAAATGCCCTCATTCAAACATTTTTCGGTAAATAATTGCTTTCTCGATTTTTTTGCATCTTACGGCAACTTCTCTCGACACTCCTGTTTTTTACTGCAGTCAGAGGCAGACACGCCCAAATTTTACTCATCACGATCATGAATAACAAACAACAGTAAGCGCCGTGAGGTAAACTGAAACTAATTGACAAGTATGAAACATAACTTCATGTATGGTTCATCTGTTATCGCTATCGCTTGAGTTGCTGGGAAAAATTTGCGAAGAAAGTGTGCGTTATCTTTGTAAACCTAATACCTAGTGTAACTAATATGTCTGTCGGGACTCTGGAAGTTAAAAGATTGTAAAAGATTGTAAAAATGGGCAGAAACATCATCGCGTTCAGGAAATACGATACTGTTCGACCAGTGTTAACGCCTCATCCCCATACCTTCCTGCCTTATCGAAAAGTCACTACATCATCTGTATTTCTCGGATTTCGCAGCTACGTCTCCACGAGGTTGAAATTCCGCTGTGTGTAGCGGAATTCCGCTACAGTTGGCAACACGGTAATAGAATTAATCCATAGAGCATGCGGCACTTCAGCGCATTCTAACGGAGACACGAAGCACTATCTGTGAATTAGTTCTTGTGCTGTCCACTGCCACGTTGTGGAGACTGGGTACCTAGATGCTCATTCACTCGCCAGCCGCCAGGATGAGGATCTAGGCGCGCGCTTGTTATGCAACAGTAGCGTCGTTTGCTCGGCCATGCCCGCGCGTGCATATCACAAAATCATTCCCGCGGCCAAGTTTTCAACGAATTTTAATGTTTTTTTTTCCCCTCGACGGATAGTTTTAAGTTTTTCTACAGAGACATAAAAGTATATACGGCGACCGGTGCTAGCATTTTTAAAGGACTTAACTTAATATTAACATTCAATTTTATCGAAGTCAGTTAGTTATTTAATACATTTTTTTGTTACTTTTTGAAGGTTCCTAAAAATCCTTTCGTTAAATCGCTGTTTTCGTTATTTCCGAGTTCGTTAAATCGGGGCTCTACTGTATTGCTAAATAACTTGTGTACTTAATAACGAGACTTGAAACATTATGTAACTTGTAAAATAACATCGCAGTGAATGTAAGAAATTCAGACATTTGCAAACAGGATGAGAATGCTCTGTGATTGGCTTGACGTCATTTGGCGAAAATCGCTTGGCGGGAAGTCACGTTTTCCTAGTCGAGGTAATGCAGTTACGTTGTTTATGGTGTCAGTATTTTAATTTAGGAATTACAGTATGACTTGCAGCCACAACACGTTTGTGTTGAAGCCTTTAAGCGTGTAGTACGGCTGATATTTATCGTAGTGGTGAACTGTTCTTCTGAATATCTGTTTAGTACAAGTCTACTAGACTTTCGTGTAATTAATTATTTGCACTATTTCATGGCCGTATTTATAGCCTACTTGTTTCTCAGATCTCAACTGAGAGAATATCAAGTTAAATGTGATCGTGGCTTGAGATTCACACTAAAATATAAGTCATTCTGCGATACCATACTTAGCATGTTAATAATAGTTTAAATACAGTGAAATCTCAGTATAAAGTACTTAAGTATTAAGTACTTTTCATTATAAAGTACATAATTCCAAACCCCTAGAAAGAGTTTTTCATTTAGTAACTGTTCAGTTTAAAGCATTTTCAATATTAAGCATGAATTTTTAAGTCCCCTTTAAGTATTTTGTAATGAGATTTCACTGTAATCACTAACTTATTCACGTATAATTTTACTGTGATAGCCATTTTTTGTGTGGCCTCTTACAAGGCGCTACCAAAAACTGGACAGATTATATTTTCAGACAAGTCTGCTGGATTGTTTGCCTCTCGCTTAGTAAATAATTCTTATTTTGTAAGTTTTCTGACTTACTCTTTCGTTCCTTATCTGAAAATCGGATACATAAACTAATAAACGTAAAATTTGTCTATATTGTAGTTCAGTGGTTTGTTGCGATGTGATTAGTCGTAACGCCAAACGTTTACCTTTCAAAATGTTATTTTTACTAACTATGAACTTTAACTCAAACTTGGAACATCTTCTGACTGTACGCATTTGTAATATATTTTGATGAGAACTAAATTGCAAGCAATACCTGCTAGGCTTTCCAATATTTAGTAATAAAATTGATACATTTTATTGTGTTTTGCTGTCTACCGTGACTTCTGAAACTACTTGGGTTCTTCCATGCTACTGCTATCCACCAGTGGACCTCAAACTATGTAAGGCTTCGCGTAATGTAAAGCAGAAATTTTTTGTATTTTCTAAAATGTGTGTGCAAGTTATTTACTCTGACTGTAATATTCTTTAACGTAACGTTTGTGAATTATATATTGTTCTTTCTTCTGAGCTACTAAAGGCATTTTAAAAGTAACCTGCTTGAATTTAGGTATTCTAGATGACATGTATAAAGTGCTCGATCACCAGAGGTTAGTCGGGTTGCAATCGATCTCGCACTTGCTATTAGTTCGTTTCACTTTCTGGACACACGCAAACTTCGCGTAGGATATTTTCGTACAGACTAGAGTTGAAATTTTTCTACTTGGTTTAACTTGTATCTCGTAAATGCGTAGAGTTTAAATTGTGCTTAGTGTTTGTTCTAGTCACTCATATTTCATTTAACTTACTATAATAATTAAAGCTTGTGGAAATATCATGTATAGAACCTACCTCCAAAATATTACTGTTATGTACAAGTAATGAAGACAAAAACATAAATTATTGTAGTAATGATTCACCGTTTAGCCTAATAATTTATATCCACTGCTTTCCGAAATTTTTCACGTTTTTGTTCAGGAACATATATCTCCTTAGTGTTTTTAAGGGCATTTTAGAATGCTTATGTAATATATAGGACGTGAATAACTTTTGTTATGTGCCAAGTAGAGATTACTTTAACTTTGTCATAATTCTCGTGATGTGCGCTCGACTGCTACGGGCGGTAGGCAGCAAGCCCGCTGGAATTTTGCCAGATGATGTCGCAACGGGCGCCATGCTGAAGTCGAGCGTTCAGCGGGCTTTTTAAATTACGTTGCATTTTTCGCCGACTACACTTGAATCAAAACATAGAAATTAAAAGAAAAAGTGATTATTGCTTAACAATGCCTGCAGAATTGAATTAAAACAATTTTTATAAAAATTGTGCATGTTCCCTATTGGCTCCATTTATTACAAATTTATATTTAGACAAATTTTCCCTTTGTTGTTCATTAGAGTCTGTGTGCAAAATTACTTATTCCAGGTCTTGTTAAGTGTTTGTGTCTAATTTTTATATTCGGGATGGGAAATTTGACTCTTTCGATACCCCGATACCTACAGATTCTGCGAAACTTATCAGTAATCTAGAATCGAAAAATAAAGTTGATTATTTGCATTACTGATTAGCATGCCTATTGTGCCGGCGTAAAATGAAAATTGCCGATTTTATGGATATTTGATCGCCAAAACGGTTAAGTTAATAATTTTAGCGGATATTTGCGAGTATCTATCTTTCAAAACATTCACGTTTACAGACTGTTTACGACACCATTATGTTTACTTTATGAGCTAAAGGTACCTGACTTTCATTCGTGATGCGTCACTTTAACATCTATTGCCAGATAGTGCACAGTTGTATCTTATGTTCTGAACCGAACACCATAAAAGTGCATTGCAGTATCTTAGTTCATAGTTTAGTATCTACTGCACATTGTGTTACCTATGGAGTAATATTTTTGTTTACTCACTGTCATGCGGAAATTTATTTTAACCTCGAAATGTTTTGTGTCTTGAAACATTATGAGGTGTTCATTTTCAATAATATAACAATTACAGTATTAAGAAGCACAAGTACTCACGTTTTAGTACTTGACAGATACACTTGACTGCAAGTCAGCCATGTCTCTTTGCCCGAGGAAGCTGCTCTAAGCAGCGAAACGTCGCGATACGCGCTTCTGTGATTATGTCTCGTCCTATTTGTGTGTGTATCTGTCAAGTACTAAAACGTGAGTAGTTGTGCTTCTGTCTTTTGTACATACTGATAGCCTAACGGCCTCTTCCTTTGTTTTACATAACAATTATTAACTGTGAGTGTTTGTGGAAAAATACTGTTTATCCTTTTGTAAGATATGTTGAGTGCAAGATGGTTGGTAATGAAGTGGTTGTAAACAATAGGCGTATTTAGCGGTTGAATTGTTTACAAGCTGTTTGCAAGCATTTGCAAAACTGTTTTCATTTATGAAAGATTGCTAAAATGCAATATTCACTGAACAGAAATGGATACCAACATGGAGTTTAAAAATTATGTATTTGCTAATGCCTTATCAGGAATAGAATTGGACTGTATAAAACAAAACACTTCTTCACAAATATGTTTGTTGGAAAATATACTGCTGTCACTATGTTTTATACATGTTGTACTATGTAATAAATTGTAGAAGGAAATTGAATTATGCAGCTGATGAAATTAAAAATTAAAATTACGTCATTTTCTTTCAAAATAACTTGAGTCTCGTCCATATTGCGTATAAATACAGTTTGTTTTGATTTCAGATTTATTTGAGATAAAACAGGAAATAATGGTAAAGGTAAAACATCCTGTGAACAAACCCTGTAACCGTCCTCATGCCTCGATTTTCAGAAACTTGGAAACACCCTCAGCCTGGTTGCAGCATGTTTGCAAACACCCTTGTAAACAGGAGCGCTAAAATGCTCTGTTCACAGGTATCGCTACCAATTCAACCGCTAAAATACGCCTATTGTGTTTACTCTTGGGGTTATGTTCACAATCAAAACTTGCAGTACAAAAATTGGATGAAACTTTATTTGGAACAGCTAAATTACACAAAGGAAAACCTAGTCTTACTTTGAAAGATAAATTGCGCAAAAAATGGTTAATGACAATCGGAAATATGTTTTCAAACAAACCGTGCGGGATGAAACTCGGAAAAATTGCACTCAGGCAGTGTTTATTGATACCAATAATGTTTTTTTCGCTCAAATTAACAGAGAATATAATACAGTATTTTAGCAAATGTATAGTGGACCAGTTTAAAAAACCTTGACTCTCATTATATGTGTGAAATTTTAGACTTTTGCATTTTATCTTTTGTTGATTTAGTGAGATACACATGGACCATGGGTATACAAATATGAGTAATAAATAAAGTAAATTTTTGTACCTTCAGTTTTATTTCATTGTTAATTGTAGTCATTTCACCAATAGACCTAAGTTGTTTCTGATAACCGGCACAAGTTAACCCAAAACCACAATTGTACGAATCACATAGTATTTTGTGTTGCGTGTTGTTTAAATGCTTTATGTTAAAACAGTTTTTGCTGTTTGCATTAGTGCCTAGTAATATTGCAGTTTTCCATATTGGTGTTTAGTTACTGTATCGTAATGTATTAATTTAAATTAAATAATTTTCATTCCTAATGGAAAAATTATTTTCTGTAGGTTTTTTATGAGTCGTTTGTTGTAGGAATCGAGAATCGAAAAAATCGAGAATCAACAGGGAATTGATAATCGGGTATCGAGAATTGAAAATTTGGAATTTTCCCATCCCTAATATATGTGTGTGTGCGTGTGTGTGCATGCATGCGTGTGGTTTTTTTACTACTACTACTACTACTACTACTATTACTAAAGATACTAGGATGTGATTTTTTTTATGTCAATGTTAAGTTTACATCACCATTGTTGTCACATCACCCCTTAAACAGCAAGAGAATCATGCTTTTGTGTTGCACAACAAATTATTCTTGAACAATTTTTACAGTTTTCCCTGAAAATAATTTACAGCTTGACTAGGTATTGTTTATATGATACTCAATTATGACAAAGCATAGCTTGTTACGAATGGCAGCCACTCTGGAAGACTAAATTTGTTGTCTGCACATGCATGGACAATGCAAAATCGTTTGCACAGAGGTTCTATCTCTGCACACATTTGTTAACACTTTGCATCCCTCGCGGGACAACTATACAAGTTACATCTTGCATTGAGTGTATTTTTCCCAATGTGATGTAATGCAAATCAAATGTTTGTTGCACTGCCTACAGACTACATTTAATTGGCTCCTAGATTGAAGAAGAAATTCTCACTGAAACAACTTCATTAACAGCATTGCATAGTGTGTTTCATATGTAACAGAGAATCTATCAGAAATCTATTTGTAACTTGTCATTTTACTGCTTGATAAAGATTAAAGGTAGCTTATGTCTAAAAAATTTAATCATTAGCTCTAGAAAGAGTATTCCATTGCATAATCAACAATTATATGAAGCAATCTTTTTTTTTACTTAGTTGTTCAGTAGCTGGTTTTAGTGTGAAATGTTTCGTAAAGTATGTTGTCATGCTCAATGCAGTATTGCAAGACTTGCAATAATAGAGAGTTTCTTTTGCTTCTTGTTTTTTTGTGCATACCACACATTATCTTGTTGGACTTTTCTTCGTGGTCATTTCCAGTACAGGTGGAAAATGTCTTCCTATTCAGCGACTTGGAGTCTCCTCACAAATGTCTTCCCCTGTTGGCACTTGTTTCCCTTTTTTAACAAGTTTAAAGTAGTTGTCTAATGAGGCCAAGCTGAAATGTTGCAATTGGCAAATTTTCTCCGGTCTAAATTTTATGCAGAATGTAAGCATTCAGTACTGCAAGGTCCAGTAGATAAATCCTTATGCCACTTTGCTGAATCCCGCACAGACTTGATGCAGCTGATGACCATATTGTAGTGGTTAACAGCTCCCATGTTCTCATTGTAATCAATTACACACTTTGGTTTCATTACTGTGGCATGTAGTCAGCATGAACACTTCTCTTTTTTCACATCACTTGAGTGCTAAAAAAATTTTCGGACGTCCTGAAAGTCATTATTGTTCTCTTTAATTTTTCATCCATTTTTGTATTTACTTCCTGTTCTTCCAAACTGTTCCACATGCATTTGTGGATGTGCGATGAAGCCACATGAATAAGGTATGGTTTGTATGCCAGTTGTCAAAAAACACTGTAAATTAGGTAAGCATACACACCATTGAAGCAGTTTTGAAATTTCAATCGTACTTGCTTAGGAATCTTATTTTCAAGTAAATTATTTATATGATATGGATTACTGTTGGAATATTTTAATTTTCAACTTACGTATTTATGTTTCTGATGCTGACAAAGAGATCAGATCTGTGAGGCACATAGTTTAAATAACATCTTAGTGTCCAAATTCATGTCTCATAAAACCATACTAGAATTTTGATTTGGACTGGAAATTGAATTCAAAATCAAATGTACTTGTTACTGTAATTGTACTTCCTAATGTAAAAATTTCCAGATTTAGAGTAAACCAAGTTTTTGTAGACTGATGAGAAAGAATGGTATACACCAGGTCACTATTAATAATGATTAAACTATGTATTCCATGCTGTCATTGCTATTTGTGTGTACTAAAACAAGCTTTGAGTTGTAACAGACTTAATATATTTTTATGTTGGCAATAAATTTAAATTCATGACCGAATAGCTTAAACATAGCTTAAAAACAATTATGATTTCATATTGAAAGTACTAAAA
The DNA here is from genome assembly GCA_003012365.1 of Medauroidea extradentata. Classification (NCBI taxonomy): domain Eukaryota; kingdom Metazoa; phylum Arthropoda; class Insecta; order Phasmatodea; family Phasmatidae; genus Medauroidea; species Medauroidea extradentata. The sequence continues at coordinate 7,235 of PNEQ01130667.1, read as the reverse complement.
AAATTATTTTCTGATCGCGTCATAGTATAGTATAACTTTAATTTTACAGTTATGCGCCCAATTCTCGAGAATACTGTCATAAGATCACTGCCATCATAGAATGGAAACATAACAGGTATTGACCTATAGTACATATTTAAAACATTTTCTTTTTGTGTTTTGTTTATACAATAAATGTATTTCATGTAATACGCAAACATTTTCCAGATTGTGTATTTTCCCTCCTCTTATCGTAAAATAATATTTAAAACGTTGGGAACACTGAGTAGTACAAAGTTTAATATAGCTGATTGTGTCCATGTTTAACCACCTCCATATGAAATCAAAAATACATTACAGTATATAAATAATTTAGGTTGTTGTCTAAGACAGAAATGATGCATCAGTGATATAAACAACTGATGTAAATAGTTGCAGTGTAACTCCTATTAAGTGGATTTAATATGAAATCTCTTTGGGTAAGCCAAAATACTGACCAAAAATATATTACATAAATAGCTGCCAATATGCTGCGCAGCTGCCGCATCCGAAGAAATTTTTAAGATTTTGGTAGATTTTTTACTGCTGTGATGTACCAATTGATGGTAGTGGCACAACTTCTGGTGTGATATTGCTGCATACCGAAGAACATTTATTAAACATTCTTCAGCTGCAACTTCTTGGAGTTTTTTTGATGTGGTTTCTTGAAATGTTGTAAATTGCTATGCAGACAGGTAGTAGGAGTAAGTAATTGATGTTAAGTTCATATAAACGTGGTTTTTCTGTACAGCACTAGTAAACTTCTTAGCAAAGTACGAAACTAGAGTAATTTTCATTCTGATGCTTAAAGGATTCCTTGACGTCTTTCCTTACTCCATTGCATTTTGTTAATTTCATGCTTGACTAACCCAATTATCTATGCTCATTAAGGTGGGCAGTACGTTGAATAATCCACAATAGCAATTCACAGGCATTTAGCTCAATTTTATTTCTACATACTGCACCTTATTTCATGCCACAGCATTTGGGTAGCATTTTTAAATTATTGCCAGCTAACCACTAACAGCCATAGTGGTCTGTGGAAGTATGAAGCTAGAGAGTAGTAGCATTTTAAAAATGTTACGTAATGGGTCATAGATACTGTCTGTCCCATGTAAGAATTCCATATTTTGACAGCAGATGTTACCAATATTTTTAACGTGTGCCAAACACGTGGCAGAATAACATACCATTTAAAACAACAGGACGTGATTGTATGGTCTGATGAAGCAGTAGTGGCAGCCCTGATCAACAAATCGGTTAACTTCCATCGCCGACATTGAAAGTAGTGTGTAATATACGTGAAAAATAAGTAAGCATTTTGGAGGAACCGTAATGTATTAACATGTTTATGTATCCAGCATTAGTCAGTTAACTATTTTATTCTATTTAGACTGCTTGATTTGTATAACTACTTTACAAACAACCACACCATAGGTTTGTTTTACTCGCCGTGACCTGGCGTCTCTTTGTGCTCTTTCAACTCCCGGTGTAAAATGCTTTTTCAAGTCGCCAACTCAATAAATTAATTTTGTACGAAAATATCCGTTTTTTTATAATATGTATGGCAAGTAAGTGGTACCATTTAATATGAAGTCCATGTGAGATTTTGTACCTGTCAGCTGCAAAAGTGTAGGCCTACATATTACCAAAAGAAAAGTGTATTTCCCAGCCATTAAAGTGTATGTGTTTAATCATGTGTTACCAAATAATTTAAAGCTGATTTGGGAAGTTAGTCCTACCAATGTTCATTTATACTTACAAATTTTGTTGATATATTATTTCCGTTTAGGTCGTGAGAGTGTCAGATTTTGCTATGTAGTCTACAAAAAATATGTTGACAAGATTTTTATATAAGTTTTGTGAGTCGCACGACTTTGATAATAACATTGATATTTCGAAGGTAGACCCTACCCACAAAAGGTAAGTTTTTTCGATAGTCTGCTAATTGAAACTTGAACTACTACTTTATGATTTTATAGTGCAGAACCAAATTGAAGGCAACAAGAAAAATAATTGAATTAATGCTTTCATGTAGGCCTATTTTACGTACATATTATATTTTTTGTTTAAATATGTTTGTTTACACTGTCGTATGCTCTAACAACTTCAGTATGTTGTCACCAAATAAGTTACCCATGTAAGTTTTTTTTTGTAATGCCATTTAGTTACAATTTTTAACGTACCTAGGAAAATATACAGTAAATGATGTAAAATTGTTTTGTTGTTATATTAACTGATACTGAAGAGTAGACTATCCATTGTTGCAATATGAAATAATTTTCCATTAAAATTGCCTATCTAACCCTAGTAAGACTTGTGCAGACAGTATTGAAAACAAATTACCTTACTTGTCTGAGATCTAACCAAAACAAAATCACAACACACTTTGGATTCTATTATAATGATACTATACCTTAACTGTTGACATGTTGTGATTGTCAGCTGGAAAGCACATGGTGGTAGAAGGATACATAATGTTTTTTTTTTACATTGCCCTTCTTTTTTTATGATCTGTCAAATAATGGAATTCTTATATGGTATGGACAGTAAGAGCAGATCTCACTGATGATCGTAGTTGTTTTGGATTCTGCCGACTGCTAATACATAGTCTTAGAGTTGCCGGAATTAAAATTATGGGTGTGTGTTTCCCATAAGTACTGTAATACGTTTTGTATTTACATAATTTCCTAATTAAGAATAACTATTGTTTCAATTGCAGGGTAATACCGACATTTTATTTATAGATGTACCAACCATAACTTTCTTTTAAATAAACTATTAAGTTTATGAAACCATAGTGTGAGTGATGCACAATTGTAGAAGTGAGCAAGCTGAAATGTTCAAAAATGGTCTTGACTAGTAGAATTGAGCCTAAGCTATGATAGTTTTGGTGAAGCCATTTATTTATTTTCATTCGCCCATAATCTAAATAATTAGGTAATTAAGATATTTACAATACTGTACTTTTTTTCTTAATAAATTAATCAAATATGTTTCATTTTCTGAATTGTATTTTTCATTAATTTTGCTACAATATGCACAGCGTTGTGCTGTTTGCTGATGTTATTCAAGGAACAACTTATTACACATAACAGTACTTAGGTATTAGTAATCCTTTGTTGCAACATTTTTTTGTCAGTTGAAATATAAATTAACATACTAAGTGAAAAAATAAACAGTTTGTCACAAATGTTGACAGTCAACCACCTAAACCGAACCTGGTCAAACATCTGTTTAGAGTTTTTTTTTATAAAAAATCTGGTATCATATTTACTTTAGTAGGGCCTTATGCTTAGCATAATTGGCATCCTTTCCTTTGGATTACCTTTAACGAGTTTCACAACTTATTCTTTTAAATAGTGGCAGTGCACTTTCTTGGTACCAAAGATATTTTCCGTAAAATATTTTAATTTTTAAAATAATTTAAATTTGTTCTGCAATTATAAACTTACATAGTTTCCATGCAGTGTGACTTAATTCTCCCCAGTAATTTTTAAGTTTGCATCATGCCAGAGCCAGCAGAACCATATCTCTTAGGTATGTTTTTTTGTAGTAATGACTTGCTTTTCAGCCATATACATTTCAAATATATAAGTATGCTTTCACAATATAAAGGTACTTCAGACCGAAAACTATTGTATACTAGCTGTCCCGTTGGGGCTTCGCCCGCGTGTACTATAGAAAAGAGTAACTAACTTTTAGTTACGTGTTAATTGATGGTGATACTATATTCTATATTATACTATATTCACTGTTTATCTTTAAAACATCAAATACAAACAGATTTGTCCAGTCCACTGCGGTAAGCGTACTTTAATTGCAGAACTTCTTTTTTAATTCATCTTTATTTCTCTATAAAACAACTGCCCCGTTTTCAACTTCCACCGCAAAACAGCTGCCCGGCATTTAACAGCCATTACTATTGCGGTTGTCAGCGAGTGTTGAGTGTTTTCCTACCTTTTTTTTCCCCCGCGGTCACAAATTAGATTAAAAAACAATCCTTGATGCGGATTATATATCATGCTAAAATTTCAGCTCGATCGGTGCAGAACTTTTTGAGTTTTTGAAGCGTACACAAACCAACATAATATTTATATATATATATAGATTTTAAATCAAGAGTTGCAACCTGTGTTAAAATTTGAGAACCGTATTTTATACAATGTTGTTGAATGATTTATGGTACTGCCAACCTTAGAAAACTATCCTTAAAACAATAATTTGCGCTTTCCTGTGTTGGTATAGATTACCCTTTAATTTATTTGCATGAGTAAATTTATGTTAAAAATATGTTGTATACTGCTTTATTATTCATCTTATCACAATGTAGCTCTACACACTTCACTCTCCAACTTCCTTATTCTCTTTACAAGAAAAACAAGTCCTACCAACCTTCCAGATCCCACATCCCTTGACCGTACATTAACAAACAACAACATACAACACTTGTCCCCCCTAAAACTCTAAAGTCAGGTCGTACACTACAACATAGGAGATACTGAATATAACAAATTAGCACACATTGAAAGAAAATTAACTTGGTCACGGTAACCCAACACTACTCTATACAAAGTCCTTATATCCACTGTTATCCCTGCAGCTGTTGCTGTTTTCTGCTTGATTGTTGTAGCTGCTCCTCTGTGTCCTTGTAATTTGGGAACCTAAGAAAAGGGGCTTGATCTTCTTCTCTGACAGTTTCCTCTGTTGTTCGATGAGGCCGATCACCTCCCGCTTCGGCTTTGACTGCTGGTTGCGGTAGTGGTACTGGCTTGCAACGAGATGTATCCAACTAGTCAGCATCCTTGTTTCGAATCCACAGCTGATCCATGTGTCGCATTGACACCACCCCATTCTCTTGCAAAATCTTGTAGCACACTTGTCCTTCCGAAGTCAACACTACTGCAGGCTTCCACAGGTCGCCTACTTGTCGCCGTTTCCATACGGGTTGCTCTGGAAAAAACTTCCTGCAATTCTGTTCAAGCTGTGGTTTGTGGGTCTGACGGTTCGGGTGCATGTTGTCAAACACTGTTCGTAACCGTCTACTAAAAAGTAGCTCTGCCGGTGTTTTTCCTGTGGCCAGTCTGGGAGTATTTTTTTTGCATTAGCAGGTAACGGGGTAGTTCACTATTAATATTTAGATTCAACATTCACCTCAGTGCATTCTTTGCAGTCTGAACTCCTCTTTCTGCCATACCGTTGCTGGCTGGATGGTAGGGAGGTGCACGGACGTGTTGAATGCCATTCCTCCGTAAAAACATTGTAAATTCCTCTGATGTAAAGTTAGTGTCATTGTCTGACACTGTGCACTCAGGTAATCCATGTGTGGCAAAGACGTTTCGCAGAACTGATATTACAACTTCGGAAGTTATTGAACATGTCGGAATGATCTCTAACCATTTCAAGTAGGCATCTACAATGATAAGAAAGTTTCGTCCCTGTAGTGGGCCTAAAAAGTCTATGTGGAACCGTTTCCATTTGTGACTAGGCCTTGTCCAAATCTAATTTCGTATTGCTGGTCTGCTATGCCTTGTTTACTGGCATAACTGGCAACCCCCTACAATCTGCTCAATGTCTGCATTGAGACCTGGCCACCAGAAATAGTATCTTGCTAATTTTTTCATCGCTACAATGCCTGGGTGATGCGAATGAAGTTCTTCAAGAATTAGCTTTTGCAAACGTTGTGGAATGACAACATGATTAGACCACAGGACACAACCACGGGATAGTGACAGCTCATTAATTCGTGCCTTGAATTTTCCAGCTTCTGGCACCGTCCGACAATCCTCAAGATTGACTCGTCCATTTTCTACCCATGTCTTTACTGTTCGTAACACATCATCATCGTCTGTGGCTGCCGCAATGTCAGCGGCATCATATGGAGCATCCTCAGATTCCAGGAATAGTACGTCAGCTAGATGCGGAGGGTCTTCCACTGTCTCGGGCAAAGGCAGCCTGCTTAATGCATCAGCATGTCCTTATTGCTCCCTTGGTTTGTACTTGAGGGTATAAGATAATGAGGAGAGGAACAGTCGCCACCGTATCATACAAGGTGATAACGTAGTAGACATGGGCTTGTCTTGATCAAATACCCCCAACAAAGGCTTGTGATCAGAAAAAATTGTAAACGTCCGTCCTAATAGGTATTTTTTAAATTTGTTCACTCCATATACCAATGCAAGACGTTCCTTATCGAACTGTCCATAGTTACGTTCTGTGGCCGACAGAGTCCTGGAGGCAAATGCTAAAGGCTCCATTTTTCTCCTTCACTGCTAACACTGCCCCTAAACCATATGGGCTTGCATCACAAGTTAGTATAAGTGGTTTGTCTTCATAATGGGCTAGAACTGATGTTGTCTGCAAAAGTGTCTTACAATTCTCAAATGCTGCTCTCTCCGTTGGTCTAAAACTCCATGTAGTTTCACCCTTCAGAAATCTGTGCAGGGGCTCTGCAACGTGAGCTTTTCCTCGTAAAAAACTTTCATAAAAATTTAAAAGACCAAGAAAGGCCTTTAATTCGATTTTATTTTTTGGCTCAGGCGCGTCATGAATAGCACGAACTTTTTTCACTATCTGGCTGAATTCCATCCTTGTTCACAGTAAACCCAAGGAAAGTCACTTGCGGCACTCTAAAATGACACTTACCTTTATTTAGGGTCATTCCCACTTCCGTCATCCTGTGCAAAACTTCTTTTAGTCTAACATCATGTTCCTGGCTACTGGATCCTGCAATCACAATGTCATCGAAAAAAAAAACAGCAGCACCCTGAAGCCCTGACAATAATTGCTCCATAAAATGCTGAAATATGCCAGGAGCTGCAGATAACCGTTGTGGTAACCGGCGTACACGCATGTATAGGTGATTCGGGATAAAGTGAGCACTCAAAAAAGCCCTGATTAATTTCTATTTTCTGCCAGTTTATATCTTTCCTCTACATGTAAACATCAACATTGCCACGTGCTTTTATTTACATAGTCTTGTACAATGTTTACATTTACGTTACAGTGCTCCGATAAGTTTTAGCTACAATATGTACTCATTAAATGCACGGGGGCTGAATACATGCTATACTCAGTAGTAATCTTAGTTATAAATACCTGCGAGTTAACGTCTTAAAACACTGGTTTCTCTGCGTCTACTCTAACGGCGCTATTAATTACCGTTACGAATCTCGTAAATCCATGCACAGTATATTCGAACTTTTAAATTAAAACCG
>PNEQ01130666.1:0-40303 GCA_003012365.1 Medauroidea extradentata | reverse complement strand
GAGTTAGGTTTTCGCCGCATTGCGTTCAGTTTGTTTTTCCGTCGTGTAATGAATATGGGTTTCTGATAAACACATGCAACGTCGTCGTTCACTGCAGTATGTTGAACGGAATTTTAATTCTTGAGTTGCGTGTGTCGTGTGTTTTTTTAGTGACGGTTTTAATTTAAAAGTTCGAATATACTGTGCATGGATTTACGAGATTCGTAACGGTAATAGCGCCGTTAGAGTAGACGCAGAGAAACCAGTGTTTTAAGACGTTAACTCGCAGGTATTTATAACTAAGATTACTACTGAGTATAGCATGTATTCAACACCCGTGCATTTAATGAGTACATATTGTAGCTAAAATTTATCGGAGCAGTGTAACATAAATGTAAACATTGTACAAGCCTATGTAAATAAAAGCACGTGGCAATGTTGATGTTTACATGTAGCGGAAAGATATAAACTGGCAGAAAATAGAAATTAATCAGGGCTTTTTTTAGTGCTCACTTTATTCCGAATCACCTATACTTTGTTTCCTTTAGCTAACACTAGACTGTCCTATGCTACGAGCGCTTTTGATAACGGTCCCGGAACAACTCAAATATTCTGTGCACTTATGAATCTCCCACCACTACCAACTACGATTCGCAAGTGCGCTGACGTAATTGGAGAAGCTGTTAGTCTGCTGTACATTCTATTAACTAAGGCGACTGCAAAATATACTGTAAAATAGAATGAATGTTGCAACGACGTATCAGTCGCATTTTATTCGACACCACAACTTTAATAATTCAATAACCACTTTGCCAGCATAGGCACGAGTGCAGAACATTGCTGAACTCTCTGGCCTAGAAGGTTGTTTCCAAGATTTGCCAAGAACTCTTCTACAATATTCTAAAACTATATCTCACTACAGGCCATGGTCTAGTCCTTCTACCGTCCATGTTCTTCTGAGCTTTTGCTTCCGTCTTCAATATCCTCGCCGTCGACAATACGTTAAGGTGAAACAACCGTTAATTACAAGAATTTATTTCCGGTAACTTTTTGTTTCCGAAATTTTTTTGTGCGTTTGTCCCTGACATGGTGTAGAGCTCGACTTAACAGAAAGTTTAAATGTGACATTATTGTAATTATTTTATTATTTATATGCTTTTTTTCCACAACGGACATTCAATTCAACTTCTGCAGTCTCGCAAGACAAATTACTCAAACAATAGTACAAATATTATATTAAAACTGTTAAAAATGGCTACGCCCTACCATGGTTAAATATAGACCAAATTATTACATAACATATATTGACTCACGGTGGAAATTTATCACACATATACCATGGTTGGATCATGTACTGTACAACCTTATCAATTAAAAATTATAAAAAAGCATGTACTGAAAAAAATTTTGAAATACAGTTTTTACACACATTCCTTACTCTGATATTTAGCAAAGTTTAGTATAAATAATCATATTTTTGTGAACGGTTATGACCCCACCTCGGTACTTAACGGTTAACCCAAGATTACCTTAAACCCCGCCCAGTTTGTTATACATCCGCATACTCTATGTTTAGAAATATTTAGGAAACGTTGGCCACTTCCTGTTTACCGGAATCCTTCCGGTGGTGCACCGCCAGCGAAGATAGGCGCAGCTTTCCGATAACATTTTGACATTTTAGGTAAATCCCAAAGATATTTTCCTCTCATTACGTAACAGTGTTTTTCCACTGATATTATATCCGTGATATTCTTACATATGGTAGTATATGTCCCGCTTTGCCGTCATTATATTCTTCAAGGGGAACGTAAAATATAAAGAGGACTATGTGCAGCTCTTCATGATATGGTGTAAAAGTAAATTATTTTAAAATCTATACTGTACACTGTAAACATCTTCCTAAACAGTATTGGAAACATAGCAAATGCTGAGCATTGTTACCATACAAGGCTGCTAACAATTGTATAAATTTAACTATTTCCTTTAAAAAATCACAAGTACACTACCATTGATTTGATATATCGGTGAACAATTTTACCGTATCTATTTTCTTACACTCCCATGCATCGGTGCGGTAAATTCACAAATAATTCTTACATTTTAATCTTCCTCTAATCCACCCCCCCCCCCCAAACCCAATAAGCCCTGTCATATGTTAGAAGAAAATGTATGTGTTATGTTGTTGTTCGCATCGTTGATATTATGCGCGAACATAGAGTACATTTCCTTTTATACATCATTAGAATTGTTTCAAGGCAACTTCAAACATGCGAAACTCAGCTACAGCACTGCACTGAACATAAGCAGACATTTTTTCCGCAGTAACATTGACGTGTCACCGCTCAAAGTCACGTAGTAAACTCGGTTCGACAGAAAACTTGCGTGCAAGGTTGTCGCTGTGCGGCGATGCTCATTTGTTGCTTTTTTTCACTGTCGTTCTTAAAGTTCTACTGTTTCTTTTCCATGTAACTCAAAATTATTCTACAAATAACTGTTACATCTTGTTTCCGTATCGGGTCGGTTTTTACCACGGTCGTAGAAGAACAGGTCTGGACACTCGCCTATCTAACAATGTATTTTCTTGACCCCCTTGTTGTTTGGCTGTAGTTCGTCAAGTTACCGAGAATGCCGTACTTTTTGGCGCTGTTTCCGGGTGGTCGGACTCAAACTCCGTCCACTTTTTTCCATTGTTTAATTTATAAAGTAAATAAAGATTGCTGGAGCAATTTGTGAACGAAGAAAGTATTTCATAAATTGATTAAAAATACGTTTTGATAAATTGTTTATCTTAGTGGAACAGAAGTGGGCGGAGTTTAGTCCGACCGCCGTAACATCAGCGCCAATAAAACACAATATTCTCGGTAACTTGGTGAACTACAGCCAAACAACAAGGGGGTCAAGTTTCCAGGCGAGTGTCCAGACCTGTTCTTCTACGACCGTGGTTTTTACAATATGTGAATGTTAAGGGCGCCGCCTAGTTGCGCGTTAGAAGCTCAGAAGTGACGGAGATATAAGGGTGACCTTGAAACGCGCATCAAATGCCGCATCGCCTCAACGAGCCAAGCGCTGAACTAGCGTGCAAGCTTCCCGCCGATCCACCTTTACTATGGGACACTAAGCTGTGACCATATCATTTTATCGGAGGAAAGTCAGTAGAAAGTTCAGTACAGGTTTATATTCAAGTTGCACATACATCCGGTTAGAAAAGTTTGTTTATATCTATATTGGAGGGCTTAGAATCAATGTTTGTAATGAGCGTGGTGTCTTAAGAGTGAGAGATAGTGACCATCTTGAATTTTTGTAATTTGCGCCATAACTTTTCTTCTGGGTAAATTTATGGAACGTTAAATATCAAGTTTAGCTACTCATCGTGTACCGGCCAAACGATTGAGTTTACACATATAGTTTATTGATTACAAATGTTTCAAGTGACGTTCTAAGCAGTCCTACGTACAAATTTTTTTTGGGTTAGGTTTTTTAGGTTAGTTTAGGTTAGGTTGGTAGGTTAGTTTAGTTTAATTTTCATTAGTTTAAGTTAGTTTAGGTTAGTTTAAGTTATATTACGTTAGTTTAAGTTAGATTAGGTTAGGTTAAGTTAGGTTGCAAACTTGACCTAACCTTGCATTAGGTTAGGTAAAGTTAGGTTACCTAACTTAACCTAACCTAATCTAACTTAAACTAACATAATCTAACTTTAACTAAACTAAACTAACTTAAACTAACCTAATCTAACTTAAACTAACCTAACAACCTAACCTAAACTAACCTAAAAAGCCAAACCTAACAAAAAAAATGTTTTACGTAGGACTGCTTAGAATGTAACTAGAAACATTTTTCATCAGTAAACTAATGTCTAAAATCAATAGTTTGGCCTGTACATGATGAGTAGCCAAACTTGATATTTACCTATGGAACTTTAACCTATCAACATAGTATGATACACATTACGGCAACTTTACAAATCGTAAATCTTTGTTTGTCATTAATGTTCGAGATCGAATTTCTGTTAAGAAATTAATAAGAATTTTCTAATTGCAATTCAATCCCCAATAACATTAACGACAAATAAATATTTACATTGTATAAAACTCCCTGAATATGTATTCTATTCTGTTGTTAAGTTGCATAAATTTACCCACAAGAAAAATCATGATACAAAATACAGAAATTCAAGATGGCGACCGTCTCTCACTCTTAACAATGGCATTCCGTCTTTGTCCGATTTTTGCTGTATTTACGTGCATTAGCACATCGTAAAAGAAAAGTACGTGCAGCGCATTTGAAACGCGTGGTTGGCTGCGCCTATAAGTTCCGGAGAAATGCGAACAAACGAACGAGGTGGAAGGGAGGAGAATAGGGCACGCCCACGCCAGTGGAGACAATGTGTAAACCCGGTGGCCTCTACTAGAGACGATAGTCTGGTTCTTGGAACCAGTGTTAGGGAAGAACATGTGGTCGCTCATATGTTGGCGGACATGTCGAGACTTCCTTGGTGGGGCAGGATAAGAGTGTCTTCCCCGACCAGATATACCAGTGGCTTTGACTCCTGACCACATCCGCTGACCCCGTCGTCCTTCGTCACCGCCAGGACTAGACACACTGCCGACAAGGACATAAATATACCGGGACATTCATGACGCGCTCCTGTCATAATAACTGTCCTGAGACGAGTTGCTTGTCATGCAGGCTCTGCCAGGATCACACATCACGCTGGAAGATGTCTTCCCGTCCTTCTGATACAAGACTTTGCCAAGGTTTAGGACTATCGGTTAACATAAAAGCGGGGTCTTAGTGACGATGGAAAATCACGAAAATAATTCGTACCTGCGTAATTTCTCGAACCATTCTAGCATCCTCTGCCGTGTATTATTATACGACGGTAACGTGACACAGTTCAGCTGTTTACAGACGAATCACAGACGTCCGGTAGTGGCGCACCAGAGTTGTGATTGGCCCTGTCAAATGAGGCCACGTGGTCTAGGGGTCAGACCTCTCGCCTCCCACCAAGGCGATCCGGGTACGATTCCCGGAGGCGTCGGTCGGTTCGCATGTGAGGATCATGTCGGACGATCTGCTGGTCGTCGGGTTTTATCGGAGACCTCCCACTTCCCCATCTCATTCATTCCGGCGCTGCTCCATACTCACCTCATGTCACCCCTCACCAGCTAAAGACCTCGATGACGCAAACCTCTTCACTGAAATATGACCACCAACTACGAAAGAAGAACGTCGGACACGAACACTATACGTTGATGCCTGGCAAATAGCATCTCTGCTGATTATCTTATCTATTTACCGTACCTTGCATTGCGCACATTAAATATAATTATGAAGAACTTTAACATTGCGATAATACCTAGCCTTTTAATATATAAAAAAAGAAATTTAACTCAGTAACAATAAAGTATAACGATACGTACATAGTAATCACAAAATGTAATGATCTTATAACAAGACATTGTTTGTGATTTTCCTAACGTTGTACATTTGTGATACGTAAACGTATCTAGAGTTGACGCTTCCTCTTCAGGTATCCGCTTAGGTGGAGTATTTTACCGATACGTATGCAGAACTGCAAAGGACAAAACTTTATTCTAAAACTGGTCAAGAGCGCTTGAACTGTGTTTGCTTAAGAATAAAATTCAAAGAACGTTATATGCGTGTAAACCTTTACCTACTTCAGGTTATCCAGATTGTGTATGCCAGACGACAACAACAATCTTGATAGAAATATGACGTCCAACTACAGCGACTATGTTATCGTCGCCTTGTGGTAGGCAACCTGTTGTGCATGTAAGTTGCACCTGTTGCAACCTTCCGGTATTGTAGCGCATAACTTCAACAACATAATACAATACTTCCCTTTCAGGTATTTCCACAAGTATTTCTGTTTGTTTAAACTCACAACTATCGTCCCTTCCATTTATATGTAATATTTGCAAATAGTCTGTATATAGTATACCGTAATTTACATATATCCGTAAACACATGCACACGTTTACACAATCATATTATATATGCATACAGTACAGACACGCATACAAGTATTAAATATTTAGAAATACGTACAATATAATTTCAATAAGTTCTGCAAGAAAACTACTGTAATTTTATTTGTTTAGAAACATTTTAAAGTTACAAAAACTACAAAAATATATATGCCGTAACATACACAACACAAAAACAATGAAGGTTTAAGGCGAAGGTGTCGAAACCTGTAATTTTTAAAATCACACAGTTTTTGTTTGCACCTATGTGTATTTTGTAACACATGAAATCATGTTTGGTGTCCAGTTATGTCGTATTATAATTGAACCAGCAACAGAAACAAACATTATTTAAAACGTGTATCTAAAAGTGCATGTTAAAATAGGACGGTGCTATGCATAAACGGACCAAGTGCAAATGTAAGTTACGAAAAAAATAACTTTTTTTTTGCTTAGAAACGGTCTTTATAAAAAGTATTTTTTTATAACGTATCCTGTTGTCATGCATTTAAACTTTATTGGATTAAAATACCTTTTGTAACACTGTTTCAAATCTGAAAATCGTATAGCTAGGGCCACGATTTTGTCGCGAAAATATTTTTGCCCCACTTTGTTTCAGTGACTCACGTGTACATCAGCAGTTCTGTTCCAAGGTTATTGGCAGCATGTCGTTGTTCAGACACGTTTCTCATTTGACTGCACCAATCAGAATAAGATTATTGTGAGTCTGTACGTCTATAATTTGCCAAGCCAAGTGAGAGTAAAATCATCCAACCACAGACGAGCTGCAGATATGTACATGACGCATCGAAACCAAATGTTGCAAAAATCTTTTCGCCATAAAATTGCAGATCTACTTACAGCATGGTTTACTGACAGCTAAAAATTGTTGTCTGTTTATGAATAACACAGCCAAATTTCTAGACTAGGTACATACAGCAAGGATATTCTGGTGTCCCTTGAAACTGTGACACGCAGTGAAGCAGGGATAGGTAGTACGTGGAGTTGTGATCTAGGTTGTCTATTGGGTCACAGCAACACTATAGGTCGTTCGGGATAAAGTGAGAATTAAAAATTTAACCTTTGAATAAAATCACTAGCAGTTACTTGCTGCATGTAATTTAAATTAACAATAGTTGCCTTCCAGCTTGTATGGTCGGCAGCGAATTACTGTATATAGTTCCGTGAACAATGCTGAGATAAAATAAACTGAAATCTATGTATTTGTACTTTATATAATTAATCAACCTTTTTTTTATCAAACTATATAGGTTCCTACCGACTGCACAATTTACCTTGCACGGGCAAACATCAAGTGACGTGTCCAGAGAGGTTAAACAATTCTGTTCGTTAGCCGTTACGTGCGGAAAGATACTAATAGGCTGAAAAGAGAACTTATACAGTGTTATTTTTAGTGCTCACTTTATCTCGAACCATCTATACTAATCCTTTCATTGTCCACAAAATTAATACTCCCAAACAAGTGAACGAATACCGTAGTTGCTTATGAACATGGTCCCTCGATACGAGAATACAATCGTCTGCAGTTTATTTAGTATTATACCGGTCTCCAGCACGAGGAAAAAAACTTAATTTTTAACTGTTGTTGCTGGCAACAAACATAGTCGAGTCTGCAGCACGGCTGAAAACCAAGATAAACAGGTTACGTTTTCCAGGTAACATTACTGGCTAGCGTTACCCCCAGCTGGGAATACTCAGTTATGACGACGCGACAAACTATACATTTGTATGCTTGGCGAATGTTCTGTGAATCTTCTACCATGAAGTGGTTTAGCACAGAGCTGTGAGAAATATACGACCATGTTTCATTGGTACCAGGACCACATAGTGCTGCATGAATTACGAGACGCATGTGGTTGTTATTAAATACAACAGTGAGAGTAGACACGGACCGGAGCGAACCTGGGGGAGGGGGTGGGTCAGGTTGCCCCGTGGGGCCGGGTTACAGGGAGCGCTGGTGGTGCCGAGAAGTTTTACTTGCGAATGAAATGTATATGAGTGTACAAAAAGATACAATATACACTAATATTTAGACTTTTACTAGTTTTGTATGTTTGTAGTTGTATTAACATTGAACAGCATATAATGTTATAAATACAGTATTTATAGTTAGATCGCACACTTGAAACACCGCTAATGGTGGCTAGTAGGTACAGGTTTGATGTATTTCTACTAAAATTGTATGCTGTTATTTACGCGAGCGCAAAACAACGTATGCAAGCTACGTTTATTACTGTTGGGTTGGTAGGACTGACGGAAAAGATAGGTGGGGGAAATGAGGGGAGAGGAGCAAATCACAATTCTTGGCCTGGACGAAGGAAAGTTTAGATCCGTCCCTGCTCACGGATCCAGCGACGAGTTTATGGGGAGAAAAGGTTAATTACAAAAAAAAAAAAAAATAATAACTTGCGTTTGATTCTACGAGAGTCAACATTTTGTGTGTTCTCTAATACATTAAAATTTTTCCCCTACGAATAAACCAACGTCATTCTCATATAATAGTCCTCCACAAGTTAATTTTTAAGATCTCGTTTATTTATTAATTTGTTTATAATGAGCGATCATCCCTACTGCCCCCTCCCTCCACCCCCTGTATCCGACCATGAGTACGAGACTTGCTTCCGGGAAAATTACGATGAAGGGTTTCTCACCAAAAATTACGGGAGAATATAAATTAATATATAAAACATTTTACAAATCTAACCGGGTGTAGTCATTTTCATGTTTAGTAGAGGACTGCGTTAAATTTAATAAAACGAGAGATGCAAGATAGTGACATCTATAACTGACAAATAAACGTTGCCAGACGTTGTTCTGTGTCAGTTGGAATTGACTTCAGCATCAGGAGCATCCTTATCACTTTGGCGTATCTAGGCCTCGCTTACTGACAATATATCCAGTCACACGGCAAACTTACTTCACTTACCCTCCCAGCATGATAACTTACGAGCCCCATTTCTTCACAAAAAAAAAAAGGCTCAGGGCACATATAGTAAAGCTTAAGGTTAACTCTACTACAGGGTAGAAAGGATATGTGTTTTCTTATGAGAGAGTTTGGCCTAGAGAAATTTTCTACCGCTAGTTTCTCTGCTATCGGTAAGGGGCCAGGAAAATACGACACCGTAGTAAAATTAAATTTTACTGGGCTTGGAAAAGAGAGATCATTTAATTTCATTTTAAAGTGAAAGAATTGGAAAAATTTTGGTTTTCAAATTATTAGCTTAACTTAAAATTGAGGAAAGCCCTGTGATTGGTAAGTTTGCACACCAATCCCAGCGTTACAGCGGCAGAAATTGTCCCTGTGACAAACTTTTAACATTGATGTTTCCAACGTGTAGTGCAAATAACCTTACCGCGATAGACTCTTTCTGTATATAAACATTTGACGTAAACCGAAACTGCTTACCTGGAGAAGTTTTGGGCGCTGGACAGTAGAAAGCGAATGAGTAATAACGGCGCCCAAACATTACAACTCATTTGAAGCGCATGCCAGGCGGCGCTCTTAATAGTAAGTGGACCTGTCGCGTGAGACCTGCTGTAGCGTGGTACGGAAAGTATTTTTCATATATAACTTCCAAAAACATTTATAATGCGTTTATCTACGGAAATGGGACGCACTTCAAACGGTGCCCCTAAGGATTTAAAATTACGTCCGTTAATTAAAAGCGTGATTACCAAGCTCCTCAACAGAGTTAAAAATGACATTTTCTCTTGCTGTAACTGAGAAAATGTCAACCGTAATCGTAAAACAAAATCATAGAAACCCGCATTGAACTTTACCACATACTTTCCACAAATAAAATAACAGGGTCATCGCTTGAAGTCCCGTTGAAAAACACATTCTACTAAAACACTGCTCGCTAGTTTAGTCCTTCTTTCCTAGAGGCGATGAGGTGTTTGACGAACGTGTTATATTCGACTTATCGCCTTCTCCGTTCCCGTGCCGCAATTGTAAAAAAAACTAAGGTCCATATATCTCTTAAGGCGACCGCCTGCCTAGACTGCTGAGCGGTGTGAAGAACTTCGGCAGTTATCAGATTATTCAAAACCCGCTCATCGCACATTAGTGATGTCTGCTTAGGTATATCGTTTAAAGAACGTTCACGTGTAGAAATTATTTCAGTTTCGCCACCACTCATTAAGACATATTCTCTAGCGGACGAAATGGCAAAAAAAGGGAGTTTTAGCGGTCATATTAGGTATATAAATACTGTCGCAGAATGTTTAAAAATGTATAGATGTGTACAATACACCTTCATTTTAAATATTACGACATTAAATGAGAATGTCGCCACTGAATGTCTCATAGAGGGTAGTTGTCTGGGAGAAGACAGCACACCAGTTAGTGACTTGCTTCTAGAGGTTTAGTGTGAGGTGTGATGTGCGCACTGGGCCGTCCTTATTGCTTCCACTCTTCTAGGACTGGAACGCACAAAATATGTTGACCTAGGCGGCCACCTTAAGGGTGCTGCCTACCCGCGCGTGAGAGGCTCAAAAGCGACGGAGCAGTAAGGTCGACCTTGAAAGTTCATCAAATGCCGCGTCGCCTCAACGAGCCAAGCGCTGAACTAGTGTGCAAGCTTCCCGCCGAACGGTTTTTACTATGGGACACTAAGCGGTGACCATATAATTGTATTGGTGGAAAGTCGGCAACTAAGTACAACTACGGGACATTAAGCTGTGACCATATAATTGTATTGGTGGAAAGTCGGCAACTAAGTACAGTGCAGGTCGCAACCTGAGTTTCACATACATCCAGTTAGTACATTTTGAAGTACGGAATTCAGAAAAGGCCGTTTTTAGCCATGTTGGAGTGCTTAGAAACTGTGTTTTTAATGAGCGTAGCGTCTTAACAATGAGGTTCCGATATCGTCTGATATTTGTTTTCTTTTCGTACGTTGGCACAATGGGCGCACGTGGAATATTTTCGTAGAAAAAAAACTTGTTTACGAGCACACGGCAACGCATTTGAAGCGTGAGGTAGGCGGCCGCCTTAAGCGGAAACGAGTGTTGAAAATGGGCGATGAACTCACGTTTTACAACTCCGTGTCGTAAACAAGTTCGTGAATAATGGTTCTGGGTAGCAGCGGTGGGATAAATGTGACATTTGACCGCACGCACCTAGTGACCGCTGTAGCTCGGTCATGGTCACTCCAAGCAGGTCCAGTAGTTACCAACTTTACATGTTACGTAACACACAACCTCGCCTGAGTGAGGGTCAAGCCATACGTCTATCTACCACGTGGCAGTGACCTTTAACCTCAAGTCACGAGGAAGAAGACAAAATAATAATTAATTGACTTGCACACCTGCGGGACTACCAGTTTTTTTTTTTTTAATTCCTGGTTTGGTATTACTGATTTCAATTCAATTTTATTGTTTGCTCCAAAGTTTCCTATCTGTGGCCAGTTTAATACATATTACGCAATATATATATATATATATTTATTTATTTATTTATTTATTTATTTAAGTGTGGTGCGGAACACCAAGGGTGACGTAAGAGACATGGAATAATAACGTAGCTTCTTAAGGCTCTGTTTCAGTCGCCATATTGAATTTCATTATTTTGCGCTTTTTCAGAGTTCTTAGAAGATTAATGTTAAATCTGCGACTATACCTCCAAGTCTATTTACCTTTAGCTACAATATAAGCATGGCAATAGAGATAGTAGTTAGGTCGTAATTTGTCGGGCAAATTATGAATTTTAAAAAAATTTGCCACACAGATTGCAGCATAATTATAAGTTAACAGTTAAATCGCAAGGCCTGTACTGCAGCGAAATGTAAATATAATTTGAGGTATAATAGCATATTTAACATTTTTCTCCTTAGAATTTAAAAAAAAAAGCGACTTAAATCGAGCCTTAACCTGCGTAATGTGCGTGTGTGTGTGTGTGTATATATGAATGTATATACCTACATATATATACATGTATATATATATATTTGCTTTCATTTATAATTAATTATAACTCCCAAAAACTTTTGTAGCAGTACTCACGGCTTTACCAGATACTACTTAACTTATATTTCTTACAATACAGTTTCATACATACTGAATGCTTACTGTGCCTTAAGTAAAAAATTCTGAAAAAGTGTCTAAAAGTAAGAAATATATAAAATTATATATTTACCGTACTGTTTAACTGTCAAATTTAAATAAAAAATACATAAAAGCTATATCATTTGTCTATGCCATGGATGTGAATCCTTAAAATGTTCGAGAACCATTAGTATACATCAAGAAGATACGCAGTTAATTCACATTATGATTACTTAATATAAGAAAATTTATGTTTAAAAACTAAAAATAATAACTCTGTAACTCCGTTTTCGAAACCTGACTACACGTATAAGAAAATTTACTAACAGAAATAAAACTACAGCTCGTACAGTTGAAATTATATGTCACATAAAAGTTATTTCACTTAACGTTTGTCAATCTAAAATATGGTTTAGTAATATGGCATACGATGGCATCAATATTATTTATTTTGCGTTAGCGAATAACGTTTCAGATATTCTGAAACCGACATATTTTCAACACTAACGAATAACGTTTCAGAAATTCTGAATGCGACATATTTTCAACACTAACGAATAACGTTTCAGAAATTCTGAGTACGTCGTATTTTCAACACTAACGAATAACTTTTCAGAAATTCTGAATACGTCGTATTTTCAACACTAACGAACATAGTTTCAGAAATTCTGAATACGTCGTATTTTCAACACTAACGAACATAGTTTCAGAAATTCTGAATACGTCGTATTTTCAACACTAACGAACATAGTTTCAGAAATTCTGAATACGTCGTATTTTCAACACTAACGAATATAGTTTCAGAAATTCTGAATACGTCGTATTTTTAACATTAACGAATAACGTTTCAGGACTTCTGAATAAGTCATATTTTCAACGTTAACGGATAACGTTTCAGAAATCCTAAATACGTCATCTTTTCAACATTTTTTTTATAGTTTTCCGATACACTTCAGCCTATGCTGCTATAACTCCTTGAATGTGTTTGATTGGATACATGGAGTGTTTTAAAAAAATTATTTAATCCATTTAGTTAACATTTAAAATTTTCTTCAACAAACAACATAAAACTAAAATTTCTAGTGAACCAATGTTACCCTACAAGGTCAAAGTACCTCGGTTAACGGTACCTTTATTTTAACATAGTTAAAGAAAGCTTGGTACATAATCCGGCGCTAAAAGCATCAGTTTAATCGTTTTTGCCAACTTTCTGACAGAAAATTTTTCTCGCGTAATATATTCCTGCAGAAAAACGTGTAACGCCGTAATCTCGTAATTGCATCACAGGAGATTACGCTTAGCAAATGCATCATTGTGGGTAAATGTTTGCTTACAACGTTGGTAAACGTCATTATCTAAGTAACATTTTGTTTTGTAAGTTTTCCATATTGACTTTCAAAAACGTGTGGATTTCAATTGGCGTTTCAGGCATGAATTTACCTACCGCACACAATTAGCTAAGCTGGTATTTAGTAACAGAAATAACTAGCGAACAGTGGGTAGCTCGTGCTGGATACTGGAGATAAAAACAGAAACACGGAGGCGTTTATCACGAATCTTCACTTGAACGGAAGGGTGACAAATCCGGCTGTGGGTGGAGCCAACCTCGTCAAGACGTCGAGGACCCTGTGTCAATATTTACACAGCCTTGAGAGACGCGCCTAGCCTTCAAGGTCAGGTGTGGGAAGACGCCCGTCTTACTGTTACTTCCGTTAAGGAAACTGAATAATTTCAGCTGCGTCAGACAGCGTGGCTCAGTTTCTTTATTTATACAGAAATAGCAATCCCCCGCGACTTTGCTCGCGAGTGTTATTCATAGCTGATAATATTTACTTTAACTGAAAAACCTCTTTGTACACCAGATTGGTACTTCAGTCATCAAGTGTTAGAATGTCCAAGCATCTAGTTGAACCAATTCTGCAGCAGGATAAGTAGCTATAGCTGTCCACGCGAAAAGCAGTCTTAAGTTTGCCCCTGCCACTAACAGCGACTTTACCTGGGCCTCATTTATAGCCCTGCAAAGTTGACGTTGTAGGGTAGTTATAGATTCTTAAATGTAAGATGTTAATCGAATGAAAATCGCATTTGCCGACGCTTTCCCTTATTTTCGAGCTCATCTAAGAAATCTAACCTTCGCAATGTCGCCGCCATATTTACAATATCACGCTCACAATCCCGCTAACACCACCTACCTAGTTGCTACATAAAGTCGCTCACGAATAGTTTGAACGTCAGCCACGGCGCCATGAACAGTTACAGGATACGACTTAGTCTTGTAACTATAGTCACGTGGTGACATTCTGTACGTTAGGAACGTATGAGAACACAAAACAGTTACAGAATAAGCGCCCTGGTCTTTTCACCTCCTAAGAGAGTGAATTTCGAAAAACCCTTTAATCAAGTCTTATAATACTTTACTGGTGTCTCGTGGAAGTGAAGAACAGGAATATAGCCTGCTGGGTTCAATATATATATATATATATATATATATATATATATATATATATATATATATATATATATATATATATATATAGACGATTAATTGAAAACACATTTCACCACTTTTCACCCCTTTTCACCTCCTTGAGTGGCGAATTTCGAAAATTCGTGAAATTGATTTTGAAATATTTGAGTAAGCATCAATCTTAAATAAAAATCACGTCGCTATATAAACATCAAAGGGATCGATATACATCAACTGTGAATCGATAACACATTTTACCTTTCTTTTTACCTCATTCGGGCCGAATTCGAAAAACATACTTTAATGGTATTTGGGATTTTTACAAACAGAGATAGGAGAAAAGTTTCTCTGTTTACGAATGTATCAATCTAAAGCAAAGAGTACTTCGATATCTCGATTGGTTCGATAGATATGGAGGAATAATCTAGAATACGTTTGACGTATTTTTACCCCCTTAATTATAGAATTTCGAAACTTCTTGGAATCCTGTCATAAACATTTGTAGACGTAACAAATTAAAATAAAAATCACGACGATAGTCAATTGTGTTTCAGTGATACAGACGATTAATAAAAAAATTTTTTCCCCTTTTTACTGGTTAAGGGTAGAATTTTAAAAAAATCCTAAAACTCCTTTTTGGGTATTTACGTAAGCAACATTTTGAAGTGAATGCCAACTCTTTATCCCGAAGGTTTCGATATATATCGACAGCTAATTGGAAACACATTTAAGGTTTTTTCATCCCCTTAAATGTTGAATTTCAAAAAAGTCCTTAAAATGGCTAATATGCATTTTTATGTGTGTCCTATTAAAAATCACGATGATAGGCCGCTGGGTTCGAGCTCTGTCAACGTTACTTCGGAAATATATTTCCCCCCTTTTGTGACCCCCCTTGGGGGTCGAAATTCGAAAAAAAAAAAAATCCAATCTTAGTGCTCGCCAACGACCTTAGGGGAACCCACACACAAATTTTCACGATTCTAGGTTCAGTGGTTTGGGCTGCAGTTTGACATGTCAGTTTGTCTATCTGTCTGTCAGTAAGCGTTCCTCTTTATACATAGAGACGAGCAGTACACCCACGGCTATGCTCGCGTGTATTACTCAGAGCAGATATTCTTTGTGCACCAGATAGGTAGTTTACTCATTAAGTGTTAGATTGACCAACCTGTTGGTTCAGCTAACTCTGCAGCAGGATAAGTAGATATAGCTGTCCAAGCGAAAAGCAGTCTTAAGTTTGTCCCTGCTACTAACAGCGACTTCGCCTGGGCCTAATTTATAATCACAGCAAAGTTGATGTCGTGGGGCAATTACAGAATGTTAAACGTAAGAGGTTAATCGAATGAAATACATAGTTTACGTGGTATTAAGACTGATTTTCCTCGAGCACAACCATTGGTGATGGTGCCCTCAGTAACATATTTGTTTTTCAAAACCTTCTCTTGAAGTTAAGTGGCATTAAGGAATTTTGGCGGGATAATGTTTCGCTGAAATATGAACGTATTTGGTGCCTCAACCTTCAGATTAGTGAGATGGTGTATGTGGGCTGATGCTGTCGACGTCTACAAAACTAACAATATTTTATACAAATACAAAACTGTAATTTTTCCCCCTTTTGAACATCCTTAAGGACGGCAGAAATAGCCAATGTACTATACGTGGGCTTGATATTGACAAAACACCTTCGTTACTTTTTTTTAGGTTTTACGAAATAATCATTCTTACGCGAATACCACCTCAGTATCTCTACTGGTTGTATAAGTATCATACAGAAAACAAATTTTATGCCTTTTCAACCCCTTTAGGTGTCGAACTTCGAAAAATTTTACTTTCACACCTTAAATATTTTTTTCAAGTATCTAAGTAAAGTTAAAATCACGGCGATAGCTCATTCGGTAAAAGCGAAATCAATCATGCATTAAAATTACGTATCACTCCTGTACAGTACTGACAGTTCGATTTTTGAAAAATCTGAAAATCTGTTTATGGCCATTTACGTAATCATCATCCTGAAGCAAAAATAAACTCAATATCTCGATGGGTTAAATATATATCGAATTGATGGGGAATTCTGAAAATTTATGAAATTACTTTTCAGGTATTTGAGTAGGCATAAACCTTAAGCAAAAATCACGTTGTCATATAATAATCAATGGGATTGATACATATATCGATTGTGAATCGAAAACATATTTTACCCTTTTGTTAACCTCTTTGGGGCAGAATTCGAAAATATATTTTAATGTATTTGGGATATTTATAAAATCATCAATTAAAGCAAAGAACACTTCGATATCTCGACTGGTTCGATATATATGGAGAAATAATCAAAAATACATTCCACGTATTTTCACCCCTTTATTTAAATAATTTCGAAACGTCTTGGAGTCCTGTCGTAGACATTTGAATATGCCTGCGCAACCAATTGAAGTAAAAATCACGACGATTGTCAATTGTGTTTCAGTGATATAGACGATTCATAAAAAAAAAAAAAAACATATTTTGTCCGGGTATTTACATAAGGAACATTTTAAAGTGAATGTCAGCTATCTATCCCGAAGTATTCGATAGATATCGATAGTAAATCACAAACATATTTAGGGTCTTTCCACCCCCTTAAATACTGGATTTCGAAAAATCCTTAAATTAGCTAATATGCATTTTTATGTGTGTCCTATTAAAGCAAAAATCACTATGATACGTTGACGGGTTCGAGTTCTATCGACGTTTCTCCGGAAACACATTTCACCCTTTTTCACCCTTTTAGAGGTCGAATTTCGAAAAAAAAAAAAAAAAAATCCTTCCTAGTGCTCGCCTACGATCTGAGTGGAGCCCCCTCAAAATTTTTCACGAATATAGGTCCAGTGGTTTGCGCTGAAGTTTGATATGTCAATCAGTCAGTCAGTTAATATTTAGATATTTTTCAAAGGTTATAGAAACAAAGTCCATTAAGGGTACCGCCTACTACATGCTTCAAATGCGTTGTAATGTACAGGAAAATGCTTTTTTATCTAACGGAACTGGACCAAACGTGCCTATTGTGTCAATGTAACAAGCCCTCCAACACGGCTAAAAACGGCATTTTCTGACTGCCGTGCTTCAAAATGTACTAAGAGGATGTATGCGAAATTGAGATTGCGATGCGCACTGAACTTTGCTACAGACTTTCCATCAATAAAACTGTATGGTCACAGCTTAGTGTCCCTTAGTGAAAATGTATCAGCGGGAATGCTGCACGATAATTCAGCGCTTTGCTCGTTGAGATTATAACTCCGTCAGTTCTGAGCCTTTAACGCGCGGGTAGGCGGGGGCACCATCGAGATACGTCTGGATACGCATCGCTGGGAGTGCGAAGAACCATTCAGACGGGATGGTGTAGAATATGAAACATACTAGTGCAGTAAGGAGATCCACGTTTCAGAGGCAGGAGTGGGTGTGTGGAATTACGTTAAAGGCGCGGTCTACAGCAATTTTCTTCGTCATAATTTTACAGAAATTATTTCTCTTATTTTAGAAATACATTGTGACTCTCTTATGAAATTTTTAAATATCTCATAGTTTTTGCTTAGTTACTAGTAAACGTCAAAATTTGCATATTACAGTTTTATGCATGCCACTAAAACAAACTGACATGCCAAACTAAAAAAAAAAAAAAATCACAATGAATAGCGATGTTGTAAGCGTCTCCTACGTAAAAACAAAAAAAAAAATGTTTTTTTTTTAAATTTCTAAATTTTTTAAAATTTTAGTTACAAATGTCAACCATTTTTTTAATACAAAAATTATTATTATTTTTTTAGTTTTATGTAGGAGACATTGTAGCTTACAACATAGTTTTTACAGTGATTAATTATTCAAATTACATAAAACCGTAAAATGCAAGTTTTGACGTTTACGAGTCATTACGCAAAAACTATGAGAGCGGCCTTAACAGATTGAACGGAGAAGACAATCGTTCAGCGCCTATAGTAAGCAACCATTACAGCATTCGCTTCGAACGGTTTTTTCAGTTAGGTAAGCGAGTTAGTTTTAGTGTCATCCTTGAAACGTAAACATGCAAATTTTGACTTCAACAAGCCATTATGCGAAAACTATGAGAGGTATAAAAAAATTTAGTCACGTTCTGTGTCTACAATAAGAAAAAATATCCGGTACAAATATAAAAATAAAATCATGGTGATGAAAATTGCTGTTAACCACGCCCTTGATGTATTGCGGCCGGCAGTCGCACGTGTTGTTTATCTAGACAACTGGAGCACGAGGCCTGCCCGTGAAAACTGCGACAAGTGTGGACGACATTCGCGCGACAGAATCTTGTTAGGGCAGCCGGTCGTAACGAGATTACCCGGCGAGGTGTAGCAAGGTAGGGGAGGGAGGGAGGGGAACCGGGTCATCAGGCGACGTTACCAGTAGTACGTCGCGCCCCGTGGTACCCGGGTATTTGCTCTGCAACCAGGTCATCGTGCGACCATCGCGTGCCAATCAACCTTCACCTCTACCGCAGCTCTGCAGGTGAGACTAACCCACCTTACCTTCCCCCACGTCGCAGAACAGCGACAGCGATAGAAGACCAGCCTCGTGTTTCCGCACAGAGAAACTGTAGCAGGTATGATCTACCCGGTAGTATTGATTAGATCTACTCAGGCGTTGGATGTTTGTTTGTTTTTTCGAGCATACGAAAACTCCAATAGTTGCTGTATGTTGGCGGCCTATTTAAAAAATGCAGCTGTATATTTCAGTCGCCGTAGACCAAGTTCAAATAGTGTAGAATATTCTTTTGTACTGGTACAATATACGTATGCGGCAATGCAGTTTTGTACTAGTAACAACTAGGCACAAACACGCCAGAGTCAACCACCGATAACAAATTTCCCTTCGTGTTCTCACGCGGGAATCTGTGTTTGTTTACGTTTTACCCGCCCTTTGATGTTTTTCGTCTGCTGGTGGCTAGATCAGGTTAGATCTGAGTAGATCCGACGAAGAGATCGAGTATAATATTTAGGGATTTCGAACAGAGGTAGATATGTTCTTGAACGTTTTTCGAGTAACTTCTACTCTATCGAGTAGCTCGAGTAAAATTTTCGTAAGCGATTTGTGTAGTATGTTCAGAAACTTACCACCCGAACTCCAGACGTTGTTTCTTCGGACCAATCGCAGCACGAAAGCTCGAGTGACTCATTTTCAAAATAGTTCGTAGTGGATCTTGAAGTAATACATGTAATCAATACTAGCTAAAGTTGAATTGACGCTTAGTGTTTTGCTAAGTAACATTTTTAATCACCCCTTGTCATTGTATTTTTTTTTTCTTTCAAGCCAATTTCGGAGAAAAAAAGACAGTTAATATATAAGATTGTAAAAATAGATAGTACACCGAGACTATTATGTATAGAATCGAATGCAAAATATTTCAATACACATTTCGGAAAGATGGCGGTGAAGGAAAGTTTTTCCTGTTGTTCTGTTGTGTTGAACGTTCTTTCTGACTCACAGTGAAGAGAATGGAGCCAATGAGGTAGAGTCATGTGTGTAGCAAAATTTGCATACCAAGCAGGGGCGTGAAGTAGTAGTTTCGCGCGCCTGCTGCTAGGCAACCTGTCATACGTGCCTCTTGTTAAACTAAATATGGTTGTTGTAAGTAAGAAACACAGACTATGGAAGTTATTGCGCTCAAAATACAACACCTGAGACAACGACAAGTACTTACACTAATGATAACAAAAATGTGACACTGTTAAAATTGTTCAGCAGTAATCTTGCTAGCAAAGTTCATTTAATCCTAATTGTGCAAAAACGTTTTTCTATTTGTTGCGAAGACAATTCTTTTGAGGTAAAAAAAAAACCTTTTCAAAACCAAATATATACGTTTGAAATTTTTTTTTCTGTGAAACCGATTTTTCACCGCAAACTTAAAGTCTCAATTATTTAGTTTGTTGTAAATGAAACTTTTTTGCTAGTTAGATTATGCTATTAAAATTTTGGAAATCTATACATTGTGTAACTAATAATACGGAACATCCGTGAATTCGTGAAAATTACAGGACACATTTTTTCGGTCGTTCCATTAATTTCTAGGAGAAATTTCCATGTAGTAGGATAGACACGTCCATCAAATGTTTCATTTATTTATGATGTGCCAGGACAATGTACATAAAGTTTAGATAGCTAATGTAAAAGTATCTCGAAAACGTTTATTCCCATTTGTCCTTAGGTGGAATATTATGGAGTGTGTTACCCTGAAAATCTACTTTAAAAATGCGTATCTTCGAATATCAAACAAGCAACGATATTGAATTGTATCTAAACCATGAAATATCGAGCAAATTTTTGTTTTTATTAATAGGAATAAAAATTTAATTTCTATTTACCGTGAGCATTGCACTCACTGTATTTATTTAACGCACAAATTAAACACACATGTTCGGCATACTTTTCCGTTAGCTCTCACCACGTCAAATCAACACACTCTGTCCTGACTGAGCTTGTATATGCCAGATTTCTTCTCGAGAAGCGCGATCCGTGACAGGCCAAGTTTTCTCCCGTAGAGATGCGCATTCTAGCGGAACACCACCGCAACTTCCTGATAGGTTTCACTTGTTTCCTCCATGCGACACCTGTTCATGTGAGGCATCGTTGAGGCCTTGTTACGGAGTTTTACAGTGATTTCGAAAATATTTTTTTTATTGCTACCTAATACTCATATCAAAATTTCGCCGCACAATTTTGACACTTATATGTTATAATTTATAGCAGAATTTTTTTGTAGAATTATACTGAACGGTTTTTTTAGATTTCATTACCCAAAGTACCACGATTTTCGTCGTGAAAATAAGCAAAAATGTAGGAAATTATTTTTTGCTCGCGAATGGTACATTATTTAAAAAAACGCGTCCACAGTATTGTGCATCGTGTGATTGCACATTGACTCAATTTTTTTTTCAAAACTTTTGGTTAAAAAATATTTGAGTTATTGGCACCAGTCTGAAAAAAACTCGGGAACAAGCCTTTAACCCCGGTACACACTATCCTTAATTCTCTACTCAATTACTTACTTAATTCTGTTCATAAACATCGACTGAGATGTCATAACATAATTCTGTAGTAAAACGTATGTGTTGTCTTCACACGTATTACTGATTACTTCTATGTTTCACTACTTAAAGAAGAAAAGTATATTTGTGATATTGGTTGCTGTATTCAATTAAGTGTAACTGTAAAATTTCCGAAAACTATTTCACAATACAAGACGTGCGAGTAATTGCCAAATAAGTGAAACACTCTTGTATTATTTAGGTTTCAAAACATTGACTGTCATGTGTTCAGTAGGAGATCAAGATTTTATTTCTAATCGAAGCATATTGGCAACCCTACTTGCGTAATTCAGATGCGTGGTGACTGAAACTGTGCTGTGCGCATGCGTGTGAACATACACTATACACTACGATGAAAAATAGGACGGGCTCTATCTGTGAAATTAAGTACGGAATTATGTCTGGAACCAGTGTAGATGCGGTGCACACTAGCGCAGTGCTACTTGTACTGAATTAGGTACGGAATTATATAAGCCTACTGAATTAAAGATAATATTTACCAGGCTTAGGCCTATTACCGGAATCACAATGGCGCGACACGACTGCCACGGCACGAAAATTAAAACATGTCCGTCAATCATCACTGAGGTTTCTGTAACGTCAGCTCGACAAAAACGGCAGGCGTGACGCGAATTTCGAACGGAAATGATATTGATTTTATTCGAGTCGGAATTTAATTTAGCGCACAAATGTTAGTGGAACTGGTGAGTTGGTAATAAATTGCGTTTATTTATTTTAAGGGTGACTTTTGTTGGTTATCATAAGCTAATCTTTATATTGTTGTGCCTTCAGTTCCTAAACAGGATCGCAAATATTCCCATTTGCACAATTTTCAGTCGCATGTTAAATAAGCTGTAAAACGTACTTAGGAACTGGAAATTTTGTTGTCTTTCCGACAATTTTTTTTGTGAGAAATGTATGTTATTGTGTTATAATTGTAGATGTGAACGTCTTGGTTCAGAATCTTACAAAAAGCCATGGACTCGTAATGCAAGCCTCCATCTTTAGTAATACGTCGTAAAATATTAGGTTGTCACTGAATGTGTGCGAGAAGGCTACGTGCCAGCTCAGTGACTGGCGCTTAGAGGTTAAGTTGAGGCAAGATGTGCGTTCTGTGTCGTCCTAACGTTCACCAGGTGTACTTAAGACAATTTGCAAAAATTAAACAATAGCAATCCTAGACAATAGTTTTAGCCAACGTTTCAAGCAAATTTGTTTCCAGTATTATGAGCTTCTGAGACACAATCTCTGATGCCGGAACCTCGTGCATTTAACTGCGGCGCAAGAGATCACGCGTAACGAATTAGTCATTCTGGATAAATATTTACTCATAATGTTGGCAAATACTAATATCTAGGATTGTCATTGAGTATTTTATTCATATTGGCTTCGAAAAAAAGCGTAGAAATCAATTGATGTTTTCAGCGTTTGTATACCTACCACCCATTCTTAAGACTCCCGCCTACTGACTGTGTGTTTGTGTGAGCTACGACGCCAAGGGCGATATTGACCGGCTCATCTGGTGCGGTATCACCTCTATCGCAAGACACTGAAACGGCGTGCAGTGGTATCGTAGACCACTCGCCTGACTGATACTTAGGGGCCACGGTGGCCGAGAGGTCAGATCTATCGCCTCCCACTAAGGCGATCCGGTTTCGACTTCCCGGATTTTCGCATGTGGGAATCGTGCCGGACGATGCCGCTGGTCGGCGGGTTATCTCGGGGATCTCCCGTTTTCCCCGCCTCCTCATTCAGGCGTCGCTCCATACTCACCTCATGTTACCCCCAACCAGCGCTAAAGACCTCGACGTTGAACGCTGACCAATATATCTCACTCACTATCTCACTGACTGACACTTTCAGTTGTGAACCCATATTTTTACTTGCGGAAAGTAAGCAAAGTCCATTGCCTGTTTCTAGAGTAGTTCCACACGAATTCCGTGAGTAGTTTTTCAAATATAAGAGGTTCAAAATGATGTTTTAGTACGTTTGAGGGGCTCCGATTTGATTTTTCTAATTGACGATGCTTTGAAACTACCGTCCCGTCATTGTACGAAGAGTTTTTTCTTCTAGTTTATAGACACATTGAGCATATGTGGAGTAGTTTCGTATAAATAATGTATTTATGAAAACACTGCAACGTATTTTAAGCACGAGGTAGGCAGCGCCCTTAAGGCCGTGATCTTTCATTTATTTCAAACAATTGCAAATAAATCAAATATTTTTTAACCAAATTCTTTGAAAATTTTTGAGACCGTGTACAGTCATACGGTACACAATTTTGTCATGGCGAATTTTAAAAATTATGTACCATTTGCTAGAAAAAAATTATTTTCTTTCAGTTTGGCTTATTTTGACAACAAAATATCTGATATTTCAGGGGGGAAAATCTAAAGATCTGTTTGGTGTGTTGCAACAGAAAAATTCAAATACAAGCGATGATATATAAGTGTTAAAACTGTAAGACTGAATTTTTTATATATATATTAGTTTGCGTTAAAAAAAAAAATATTTTTTCGAAACCACTGCGAAACTAAAGAGCGAGGCCGTAATAAATATGTCACACCCGCTGATGAGATTGATTTTAAATTCTAGGGAGGAGGGGGGCGCATCCTCTCGGGCCCTTGTCTCTGAGTCTCCACGTGTTCCCAGCTAGGTGAGGGGTACAGGAGGAGATCATGGCTGTCTGCAAGGAGTGGCGACGACCGGCTCGCGTAGTGGTCAGACTGGTTAACGCCCGTCAAGGCCTGTCTCTGGGATACGTGCGACATGCGGTCAGCTATAGGTGCTTCGGGGAAAAGTGTACACTTAAATAAACCCTGTTAAATTCCTAGTTTCGGCCCATTCATGTCTCCCCGCTCCTAACGGGGCTACCGACGGGAAATATCTAACCTCTCTGGACACATCACTTGATGTTTGTGCGTGGAAGATAAACTGTGCTGTCGGCAGGAACCTTTATAGCTTGATGAAAAATATTTTATTAATTATGTAAAGTACAAATATGACGAATCGGATAAATGTTATGTTAGTATTGTTTCATTACAATAGATAAATACACAGAACTGCATTCGGCATTTCGCTGCTAACCGGGCAACGAGTAAGATAATTGCTGTTAAGGGTGTTCAATTGCGATAAAATTATAATTTTATATTTCTATGAAATATCGTTAGTTTTGTAGACGATACTTGTGAGTACAGTTTCCTCTTACAAAACAATTTTAGCTCTCATAGTTTCCTCATAACGGTGCGTCAAAGTCAGAATTTGCTTGTTACGCTGCCGTGCAAATAGTGAAAACCAATCAATCTACTTAAACGAAATAATTCTCTGAGAATTTTCATCTCATTGGCTATGAAATAAATCATTTGAAAACCTACAATGTCTTATTTTGAATTTTTTGAAAAATCACAAAAGTACAGAAAAAATTTACAAAATTCTACATTTTTTAAAAATATAAAACTATTTCGCGGAATGTTTCTTAATGTTTTATTACGTAGCCCATGGCATGTTATTTCACTGTGAATTCATTTCACTTACGTAAGTCGACTGGTTTTCACTATTTGCATGGCAGCAGAACATACAAATGTTGACTTTGACACACCTTTATGAAAAATCTTTGAGAGCTAAATTTGTTCTGTAATAGGAGACTACACTCACAAGTATCGTCTACAAAACTAACACTATTTCATAACAATATAAAATTATGACTTTATTGCACTTGAACACCCTTAAGTTGAATTATGTACAGTAATGACCAGTCTTTTATTTAAGGTTAAATTTTAGTACTCAGTTTATACGGTACAACTTATACCCAGGCAGTGATAAGGTATAGTTGCGAGGAGAAACGTCGCTGTAGCTGTGTGATCCTGGCAGTAGGTCACGTGATGTCCCAGTTACCTGTCACCAGTACGTTGTCATTTACATACGTAGCATTAAGTGGCCTCCCTAGTTAGGTTGTATTTGTGTGTGTGAGACAGGAGCGGTAAGGTTGCCACTGACCGACGTATGTAATGTATTATCGCCTCTCCGTGCAAGTCACTCAGCTGGCGTGCAGTGCTTTACTATTATTATTTTTCCTATGGGACTTTAAGCAACGACCACATTATTTTAGTTACGGATAGCATTGTTCAAAGCCTAACGCTTGTTTATATAGTTGTGTTATTTTAATCAGGTAATTTTTCCAGATACGGCTGTCTGGAAAACCCATTTTTTGCCATTTCGAGGGACCCGAAAATAATGTTTCTAATATACGTGCCGAATTTTTAAAACTATAGCAACATAGTTTGAAGTTTGTGTTCTTTTCGTAGATATACAAATACAATTTGCGTTAAATAGTTTCGTCAAAAAAAGAATAGCCGTAACTTGCTGCAACGCGTTTAAAGGGCAGGTAGTGGTAGACAAATAAACGCTGAAAACAACAGCTGATTTCTACGCTTTTTTCGAAGCCAATATGGATAAAAATACTCAATGACAATCCTAGATAATGGTATTTGCCAACTTTATGAGTAAATATTTATCCAGAATTACTAATTCGTTACGCGTGATCTCTTGCGCCACCGTTAAATGCACGAGGTTCTGGCGTCAGAGATTGTGCCTCAGAAGTTCGTAACACTGAAAACTATTTTGCTTTAAAACGTTGGCTAAAACTATTGTCTAGGATTGGTATTGTTTAATTTTCTAAAATTGGCTTCAAGAAACCTACAGTTATAGATTAATGCTTTTAGTATTGAATCATGTACCACGCCCTCTTAAGGGCTTCGGTCTGAGTTTCTTCATATTTTAAAAACATACGCAGGAATTGGTATCTTAAGACCATGATCCATGATTTGTACTGTTTTCATGATAATTATTTATTTAAATTCCAAACGATAGTACACATTAAAAAACTGTTGGTCAGATTTGTTAAAAATTTGTCTTTATTGTGTAGTATTATTCTTTCAAGACAAAATATATTGATTTGGCAAATTAAGTTCACTAATGAGAATTCTCTTAGCTGCATAATTAGCTAAACCATTGTGTATTTTGTCTTGAAAAATTAGTTTGTAAAGTATTCGCAGTTTTGTAAAAAAAACCGTTCAACAGTTGTTCGATATTTGCTTTTATTTTGGATTAAAAATATAAATATCGGAAAATCAGCAGAAATTATGTATCATGGACTTAAATTCGCTCTGTAACTTTGTTATTACTTATTTTAAGGGCATTGGCTCGTGGAAAACAGACAATTGTCAAACTACTTATGATGCCTTTTAGAGTGGCCCCTGTGGTTCCCGGGACCACGGATGTCCCAGTGGCTACTGCTCTCACATCCCATCAAGGCGAGCCAGGTTCAAATCCCGTCGAGGTCGGTCCCCGGATTTTCGCATGTCGGTACCGTGTAGGACGATGCCCTTGGTCGGCGGGTTTTCTCGGAGATCTCCCGTTCCCCCCCCCCCTCCTTATTCCGGCTCTGCACCATACATCATATCACCCCTCACCAGCGCTGAAGAACTAAATGTTAATGCTGTTATTAATACGGCTTTTCGTTGGCACCCCTGTAGTAAATATCTTACAAGGACAATATAGGAAACTCAACTCATAATAAAAACACGAAAACGCTGTACATTCTGCAGTAGCTATGGGCAGTTTTAGTTTGATATATTGTCTTTTTTTATAGAAATGTAATCGTGATTTAGAATACGACATGCTCTTTTAGTTTTATTTCGATAAGTTAAATTTTAAAACATTAATAGACACATTCTCGTACTACTAGCCTTAAGCCCGGTACACACTATCCATAATTCAGTTTAGAATTCCGTACCAAATTATATGCAAGTAGCACTGGTACAGTATGTGCTGCAACTACGCTTGTTACAGACATAATTCCGTACTTAATATTACAGGTAGAGCCCGTCCTATTTTTCATCGCAGTGTATGTTCACGCGCAAGCACAATGCACAATTTCATCTACCGCGCATGCGAAGCACACAGCAGTGTTGCTAATGTGAACTGAACAGAAATAAAATTCTGTACTCTACTGAACAAACGACCATCAGAGTTTTCAAAACCTAAATAATACATTTCACTTATTTGGCAACTACACGTGTGTCTTGTATTATGAAATACTTTTCGGGAATTTTACAATAATTACACTTTATGGAATACGGCAACCAACATCACAAACACATTTTCCTCATATGTACCGAAACTTGTTAGTAAACACAAAAGTTCTGCAACATAATTCTGGTATAAAATCGCAATCGAAATTTATTTAGAGAATTAAGTAAGTAATTGAGTGGAGGGTTAAGAATAGAGTGCACCGGGCTAAAGAAAAAAATAAGTCTGTAAATCAATAACCACGCCTTTGGTAACATGTCCCTCTTATATATGTTCGCGCTATTCAACAATGCTAACAATCTGTAGTTTTCTGTATAATTGTCCTCTTACGATATTAGCGTAGAATGCTCGGTGAGACACAGCTGTGCGCATGCGCTGTTTTGTGACCAGCGCTCCGCCCACCGCGGAGTACGTTAACTGCGGGTGGAAGTGTGATAAGACACGATATCCTCTGCAGATGGCCGTGAAGTATGTATGACCCACCATAACATCGTCCGCCACGATAGCTAGCCGTCCGCCAGCAGAACAAGGTACGTGGCGAAGCCAAACATTACCATCATAGTATCTTATTGCGGCGTTAGTTACGTGGTTACAGTATATATATAATATACATGTATTATATACATATATGATATATATACATACACACATATATTATATATTCACTCATATATATATAATGTATACATGTGTATACATACGCATACGGTGGTGTGTATATATATATATATATATATATATATATATATATATATATATATATATATATACATATATATATATATATTATACACTCATATATATAATATATAATATATATACACATATATATATATATATATATATATATATATATATATATATATATATATATATATATATATATATATATATATATATATATATATATATATACATACACATACATATATATATTATACACTCATATATATAATGTATAATATATATACACACATACGGTGGTGTATATATATATATATATATATATATATATATATATATATATATATATATATATGCACACACCTCAGAGGCATGATACACTGTATACACTTTTTATCAAAATTCACTTTTTACTTACCGTGAACATTACCACAGTTTTAAGTACTTTCTAGTGGCATACAGCACAAAACCCATGTTGCTTCAAAAAACAACATTTGATGATATGGTTTTTGTGACACTGTCTTATGCCTCCAAGGTATATATATATAATATATATGGTGACCTTAATTCCAAACCATGCTAATTCCATAATTTATTAATTAGCAAAATATATATAATTTCTTTACTATGTGCATTTATTTCAATCTGAAATATGGTAACAAACGGAGTAAAATTATTGTATTTTAATTAGTAACATATTTAGGATATATTTAATGCACACGATAAAGATATTACTTTTTATTTCTCTTTCATACATTTCGGAGTTAGCATGGTTTCGAATTCAGTTCCCTGAAATATGTACGCACATATGTATTTATATATTGTGGTAGATAGAGCTGCATAGGCGTAACGTGAATTGAAACGTGGGTGGGGGAACATATTGATTGAAAAAGTATTTTTTACGTAGCAGGTTTGCTAGTCAAAACAAAATCGGTATTTATGTCTACATCCAAGAGATAGGTAACTTGTAAATATCATTGTTATGTATAAAATAGTGTTTGTATTTTTTTCTATTTTGGGGAGAGTGCTCGCTTATTCCCCTGTTTCCCACTCCCTCCTCCGAACTACTCTTTCTCAAACACCTCGAGGCAACGACTATGAACAAATAAGGTGCTTGCAAGCAAAATATGAATTAAACTTTGTTACATATGCACGGGATAATGATTGTTTTATATACATTACTTTTACTACAGTTTATTGATATGAAAATCGTATTTACCACTATTGCAACTTATTTCACGTAAGACCAATTTGCATGCACAGGCTACATAACTATATATTTTTTTATTTTAAAACTAACTATTACCCAAGACTTATTTCGCGTGGTTTTCAATTTAATGCCTCTTCGAGTTGCTCGAATGTTCATTCTAAGAATTCCAAATTATCTTACGTAATTCGCAAAAAAAAAAAAAATAATAATAATCTTCTATTTTTAATATTGTTTCAAAAACTAAATTTTTCTGAAATAAAAAATGAAAATGATTATAATATTAGAAAAATTTGTGATAAAATTTTATAAAATGAATAATCTTAATTTCATGTAGATGATAATATTTAAAGTGATAAATCACGGTACTGTCTAAAATAATTACTTCTGAAACAAACAATTTTCGAAAATTCTAAATGGTGCCAAATGATGGTAAGAGACATTAATAAGTGTTTCAAATATTTTTTGAAAAGAAATTTTGAAAAGATATTTTAAAAAAATTTTTTTCTAAATTTTTGGGTACCACATTTTGCGCCTTCCCCTTTCATTTCCCCCAACCTCCCCCATCAACCCATCCCTTATATGTATATAGATTTTTTGTCAGAAACCTTTGCTTGTCAAAGTCGCAATTTTACTATTCTCGACTCGTACAAACAGTAAAAAAATCCTCAATACGGACACCAAATAATTTACGTTGAAGTTTGTCGTAGAGCTATCGCAGCTGCTTAACTTTGCGGTTACGTAAAGAGGCATTTTTGTATGTTCTTACCATGTTATTCGTGTTTAGATATGGACACATATCATTGTAATATGAACTTATTGGTAACATTTTGATGATATTCAATATATTGGAATTTCAAATTTGATTAACAGTAATCAGAATTAATAGTCTGAAATTCTGCAAAATATTTACAAGAATATATAAAATTTTCAACATTATATAAAAAAACATTCCATTTCCCTGTGAAAAATTTTGTTTGTACTTTAAAGCAGATTTATCTGTGTATCAATTAAATAATTTACTTACTATTACGAAATGTATCTTACTGTATTCATTTTTCACTCCTTTCCCGTCTGTGATGCTCATACTATGATTAGAGACACTGGAAAATCGTGGGAATAGTTGACAGTTTGCTAGGCTCCAACGTGATGTATATAACATTGAATGTTTCGTATCAACATTGGCTATCGTTTATTTGTGTCATTGTTTCTCTCTACAACAGGCCCAGTTAGAACTGCACAGTTTGGACACACAACGAACTGTTCACACGTGTCACGGTTAATATAATACAGTTTATTGGAAACTATATGAAACATTTTCGCGATTTTCCATTGTCTCTAACTTTGATGTTACGTACGGTACCCGAATAAACTTGGAACGTGAAACCGGTTCAGGAGACTAAACCTAATGTTCACTTTTAGGACAGAAATAACCTGAATAAATGACGTTGTTAAGAGTTAGCCTCCCTCCTATGTGTTGAGATATTGGTTTTCCTTGCATATTTTTGTTTCACGACCGAAAATTCAAAACGAACCACATTGGAAACATAGTTATTGGTCTTAACCTGTCAGCAGACGTATAAGAAGCGAACTAGATCCTCACAATCATGTAGTTTTTTTATAAAAGCCAACAAAATTTATCAATTTTATTAAATTAAAAAAAACATGATTATGAGATCCTAATTCACTTTTAATACGTCTACTAAAAGTTAATATCAATAGCTATGTTTCTACTGTGTTATATTTGAAATTTTCGGTCATGCAACAAAAATAAGCAAGAAAAACCAATAAATCAAAACATAGATGGGAGACTGACTCTTAAGAAACAATAAAAAAAATTATGACTACATAAATTCCTTTTTGTAGTTCCGAGAATTTGGAGTTATAGAAGAAATATACATTTTTACGACACAAGAGTAACATAAATTAAGACACTTTATAGTGTGCTTCGTCAGAAGACTTGTTTACGTAAGTTCAAAGGTAGCACAAAGGTAAATATTATTACCACAAACGGGCGACGTTTAGTATTTCAAATAAATTTCAAGATGTTTCTGCGGCTGTGGGATTATTCAGAAGAGAACTTTATTGGATAGGTGTACCTTATTCTATTGTTTTTTTTCCTAATAGTTACTGAAAGACAATATTATATATAAATTAAGTTAAGACTTAAGTAGATTTACTTACACGACGTAAAATAAATGTATCGTGAGATATGAAAGTAACGAGAAAAACTTCATTAACACCTGAACGCTGCTGGAAACTTCTGGCTTTAAAATGCTCTTTCTGTTTTCCACTATGTCTGTTTATAATTTCTGCAGACCTGCCATTTAATTTGTTTCCAGTAAGTAAATTTATTTTTGCTTACACGACAGTAGTTTCTTTTGCCAAACAACCCGACGAATGTCTCAAATATCTTTTTTACTATAACATTGCTTTGAGGGATATTTAGATTAGAATATAGACACAAAAATAACCCACGCAGACACATACGCATACAGAAGCTGTAAACTTTACAAGGAAATTCCTCGGAAACTTTCAGCTACAAACAATAATTCTTGTAAATGCAACAGTGAACTATTGTTGTGTTACTAAACATTTTTGGCAAACAAATATACCAAGAAAATTATGAATAGCTGAAAATTAAATTGAAAACGTAATAGGTCACCGAAGTTAATTGCGTTTTCACATCCAACACTGTATTATTAAAATGTTATTTAATTCGTTCGTGTGATAATTCAAATTCAATTTTATCTTCTACAGATATTTCCAATATTCCTATCTTTGAACTTTATTTTAAAAAATCTTAAGATGTATAGTTTGCTATTTTACTGTAAATATGCACACCTTTTTTATCGTGTACACATACTCAGACCCACAGATCACGATGATTCTAGGCAAATATCGGACATTCCTCCCGTTTATTATTATTATTATGGTTTTTTTTTATTTTGCAAAAACCTTATCTGTTATTTTTTTCTTTGGAACGTACTTAACTTCACACAACATACAAGCATACTTAGAATGAAATAAACAAATACAAACAGACCCAAAACAACTATGAACTGACTATAATATCCATTTGAATGTGATTTGTTTTATATACTTGTTTTAATTAAGTCAGGGTCTGATTACGATGAAAACTTTTTACCGCGCTATTCAGATCGAAGGGTAACCATAAACAAGGATAATTATATACTACAATTGAATATCAATAACTCGTTTCATTCATTCATGTGCATGTTACCCTATTTGACGTCAATTCGTTCGATAGCCTATCTCAATGTGATAAGTCCGTAATCACGCCCCTGTAGTGGCTACACTGCACAAAAGTGGTTTCATTCTACCGGATGTGAACGTCAGACTAGGCGATAAGCTCTAATGGAAGTTTAATTCAACTGGTATGTCTACACGAGTGTAATTTTATGCAGCGAAATTTATGTCAGCTTTGGGGGAGGTGCGGTTGTAATATAATAAAAATCGTGAATTTTAAAATGCGTTAATACGCTATGTCACCACTTTTGTTAAAATTATCCAGTTTCGATTAATAAATGAAGAGTGTGACGAATTACCTGCCATGGCTATTAATAGAATCGTTGCATTTTACGATTAGATGCGAATTTATAGACTAAACTGATATTGGGAGTTATTGAGTCTTTATTACATAGTCAGAGACAATAATTTTCTTAAATTTTAAATTAGCTTAATTATTTCATAATTACGGTTTAATATTTCGAACAAAATGTACGTAGTAAAATTTAATGTATTTCTTCGGTTCATGTTGAAATATTTTCCAATAAATCTTGCCAAATTTGGAATCAGGAAGAACTTAAGAAAAAACTAGCATGCTTAGTAACACAGGCTCTTAAGTGTTAAAACTTTTTTTTTTCGAGGAGGGATATTTGCTTATGATGAGATGTAGGACAGAACTGTTGTTTTCGATAATAGTGGACATAGTGGACAAATATCAACCTGGGCAATAGAATAGCAGTATAGTTATCAGTTTAAGTGTGTTTATAAGTAAGATATATGTGACAGAACTCCAAAACTAATTTAAAAAATATAACAATTAATATAAAAGTGTGAATACATTTGTTTTTGTGTGATGAATACGAGCTTTACTGCC
The DNA here is from genome assembly GCA_003012365.1 of Medauroidea extradentata. Taxonomy (NCBI): domain Eukaryota; kingdom Metazoa; phylum Arthropoda; class Insecta; order Phasmatodea; family Phasmatidae; genus Medauroidea; species Medauroidea extradentata. The sequence goes on along the minus strand of PNEQ01130666.1, from coordinate 6,615 downwards.
TTATTACGATTAAACATGTGTTATTATTACCATGTAAAAGCTTATACTATTGAACTGGAAAAAAAAAAACAGGTCGTTGCAAAACACATCAGCAGGTGTGAAAATGCCGCCGAATAGAGGTAGAAGCTGCAAAAAAAAATAGTTTCATTCAAATCTGCTAGTGTAATTACACGATCGCAATAGTCTGGCTGCGCTGAATCTTGTTTAGTTCAATTAAACTTATGTTTGTGAGTTTGATCTTTGCTCGGGGTTTCTCCTAGGTTGGAGTATCTGCACAGAAACTGTATGTACACCTCAGTCGAAAGGGAAGATGAAAAATAGAGGCATGGAACTTCAAGTGCTAACTCAGTTTTGTATCTCTGTCTACGTACAGTAAAAACACTTTCGTTGCCACAACAGATTTTTTTTTTGTATTGTCAACAGCAAAGTAACTTTTCCGGAAATGTTGCCTGCAATAAAGAAATCTTGCCTTACAATAAGACAAATGAGGAAAACTTACGTTTTGTGACACATTTTGTCTTAAAAATGTTTTCTTTCTAAATAATATAAGTTCCCATGTAGCAATGATAATACTTTTTTTTTCAACGTAAAGCTTGTGTTAAGAATACCACAATAACTTCAGCACAAAGTATAAAATTAATTATCTTACCAATAGCCTAATTGTTGTTTCCATTACTGTATATTGTAAACAAAAATTTTATTTGCGGAAAAGTTACTTTGCAGTGCTCATATTTAAAAATAATACTTTTGTTGTGACAACGAAAGTGTTTTTACTGTATGTCTCTCTCTCTCTCTCTCTCTCTCTCTCTCTCGCCTTGCCGTTTCTCTCCAGGGGTGCCGTCAAGGACAGGGACGGAGCAGAAGAGGAAGATACATGGGATAGGGGACCAAATGTGGCTCTGGGTCAGTCCAATATTTTAAATTTTATTTAATATGTTTTTTTTTGTTTCTTCACGTAGATGCACAAAAATGTGTTAATTAATAGTATTTTACATTAACCAGGTGAAAAGCAAAAAATAAAATAAAATAAAATAAAATAATTTGGGATGGTATTGGGCTCTGAAGACGTGCTTGTGTAAGGGCCTGGAAATCCTTCCTACGGCCCTCTTTCTTATATTTCTCTCTCTCACTCTGTATATATTATATATCTGAAGCTTCCTGTCCCTCTGTCCCTGTTCCTCAGTATGTGGCTCGCTCATACGAGACGCTAGGTCATTATGAGGACCAGATGTGCCAACTGTTGCAGGTGTGGCTGCAAGGAATGAGGGGAAGTTGCCTGAACACTGGAGGCTCATAGCGATGCTCCAGGTTGGACAACAACACGCCTCTTCCTGATGGACACACGCGCAGGTAAGATACGTCCTAACTGTCAGTTCTACCACCACTACTCTCTAGCAACATTAGCGGAGCAACACTCATCTAAACTGTAGAGATGATGGTACATCGCGAACATGTTTTATGTCAACATACCCCAGAAAACACTGTAGTTTATTGTGACACGTATGATTGGGTGACATACGTCTCGAACAACGTAGCTGTCTGCAGACCAATGTCGGGCATCAAATATTATAATAGCGTGATTCTTATTGGCTCAGTCAAATAAGGCAACAGCTCCACGTATAAGCGCAAACCAGTATTATTTTCATAATCTGAACGTGCGTTGAAACCCAGCAAACAGTCGAGGTTTCCCGCGATAAACCATCATCTCTTGATGTTTCGTCGTCAAGTGAGCTCTTTTGAAACCCTAATTACGTTTTTCATTCACATAATTTATTTCTACTGCCACTTTTCAATATAAGCAAACCTATCTTCGTAACAGTTAAAGTGTACAGATTGTAGCGGACTGAAACGTTAACGTATGAGGCAACAAGGATCAGTTTTTTGAACCCTCGACGCAAAAAGAGGGGCTTTTATTGGTTTGTCGTGTCTGTGTGTCTGTGTGTCTGTCTTTGGCATCGCAGCTTCTAAAGGAATGGACCTGTTTTGATGCGATATTTTTTAAAGCTAACTTGATCGATAGTGTTCTTAGCTATTATTCAAAGAAATTTGTTCAACGGATTAAAGCTCATCCAGTTTTTTTTATAGTGGTTGTGAACAATTCTTTTCTTCTGATCGATGATCGATTTAAAATTTAGTATCCTGTAAGTAGTTTTTTTTTAATTTAAGTCTTAACTTGTTTAACTATTATTTCAGACAACAAATTGTTAAAAAGTGCGTACTTTATCACGAACCACCTGTACTTTTAAACTGTAGATATAAAATGGGGTCGCGGCGACCGAGTGATCAGACCACTCCTCTCCCGCCAAGGTCCTGCGCATTCTTCTCGTGTGGGAAACGTGGCCGATATTGTCGTTGGCCAGCGGGATTTCTCGGCGTGTTCCCCTATCCCTTGTATTCCGTCGCTGCTCTACCTGGTTCCCCAACTTGGGGGTTCGCAGTGGGCTCGTTACACCCCATTCCGTAATCATCAGAAGCATGGTGTAAACCGGTGCTAGGAGGATTCGTGTAGTGGTGCATGGTCCTCTGGGCCTGATTGACGATATTAATTACTGAACTGTAAGTAGGATCAGGACAGCTGTGGGACCGCGTGTGGCCAACGAAGCGTCCCCCTCCGCCCTCTTTTTTTTTTTTTTTTCGGAAAAGTTTGAAGTTAGATATAATAGTGTAATGGTGTCCAGAACACCCTTTTACCTTACAGAAATTGCTTAAGGCGGCCGCCTACTCCGCGCTTCGAATGCGTTGCAGTATGTTCGTAAACAGGTCTTTTCTACGAAAATATTCTACGTGTGCTCATTGTGCCAATTTTCGAAAAGAAAACAAACTTCAGACAAGGTCGGAACCTCACTGTTAAGACGCCACGCACATATAAAACACCTCTTGTGTTCCTCATTCAGGTATTATTTTATGTATGTTACATCAAGTAGACATTGAATCATGTTTGGATTGTTCGGAATTCCAACCCGCACCCATAATATGCAGGTCTGAACAGTAATAGTAAGATAAGTAAGATATCTGTAGAACACAAGAGGGGACTAACGACAGTGCTTTGTTGCCACATTGCGCATGCAAAATGTCATCGTACATCTTGCCACTTACATCTCGTCTCCAATTTAAACCCAGGCTTCGTGTGGTGTACTAATACAATTGTTTCTGGACAGGCTGCATAATGCCCTTGATATTTATGATAGAATAAGGTTTGAACATATAATTGCCTGTGGTAGGTAGTCAAGGTGATTCAGCATTCACAACAAGCAGCTCCATCGTCAAAGAAGTAGAAGTGGTGAACCTATTTAAATGTAAACTTTGAACCAGTTTGTTAGTTTCAGCAAAGTCTTTAGTTGATGTCGAGTTCAAGGATGCTGAAATACTAGTTTTAATCAGATTACAATGATCATTTTTATAGAATGCCTCATTTACTTCGACCATATTGCGACCACGTTTAGGGACAAAACCTGTTTTGTTGTCAGGATGCAGGAGACGTGTGAAGTATGGCGCTCAGTAACAGAGTCACGAAGCATATTCCTGAGTCAATTCTTGAAGCCCAGTTAACCTTCTGCACCAAGCTTACACGGTTCATTGTACATGTTGCTGTTGCAGGGTTGATCTTCCTGTTAGGTTAGGGAAACACGACGGCCGAACTTCTGTGGTGTTGGTTCTCTTCACTGGCTCAGGCATGTTGACCATGAAGAGATGCCTTATGCACCCGGTAGGTGTGCGAGGTTTCTCACCACTCTGCAGTATCCTACCTCTAGGTGGCTGCGGGGTTGGCATCGTGACGTCAGGCGTCTCGACCTCATCGTTACCAGGCACGAGGTGCAGGTCGTGTTTATGTTCCTTTGTCGTCCTCCCATTCCCGCGTTATATAGGTAACTGGTGTTGTGAAATGCTCGTATCATCTAGTACAGGCCGCTCCACTTCGCGGTGAACCCCCGCGCAGTACTTTTATTGCCGGCCGACAAGAGGTGCGTTTTCGCATATACTTTCTGGCCTGGTTATAGGTATGCTGGTGGTCGGGCAGTGGCTTTAAGTCACTGTTGCGCATAACATTGCTGCTTTTTGCGCATTGCGTTGAGTCTAGATTCCATCCATTCTCGCCTGAAGGCAGTACTCTCTGGCTCGATGTCATCACCACCGAGGTGCAATGATACTCACCCAGCAACTTCAGGTTACTACTTCCAATAAAGTGGCGGCCAGTGTTTGGCTGGTAGCTGAACACTGGACATTGGAGTGTGAAGAGAGCTGCGGGCAAATGTTCAGCCCATTGTTATTTCTGAGTGTCTGCTCACAGTGCCTACTAATGCAATTAATTTATGCCGCAGATTAGTTATAGTTTAATTAGTGTATGCTTACTGATATTGAGTTGCCGTACAGAACTACACAAGAGAAGTTTCCGTGGTCCACGGTTGGCCGTCCTGGGGATTATTCTATCATGTTCTGAGTTACACTGGTTGAGTGTCTTTGTGTACATTGATAACAGGTCCATTCCTACCTTTGTTGCCGAGGCATGAAAACGGCTGAGCACTGCCGATGTCAAATTTTGTGGGAGCCCCTTGCAGGCTGAACAGCGTAGTGCACAACTGATATCGGCTGCTGTCAGGGGGGCCGTGAACACAGTGAGATCGTGGCGAACTCTCGCTGGGGATACCCGAAGGTCCTACTCATGGACAGTTTACTGGCAGAATGTGAAGAAGACTGAGAAGTTGGGTGTGTACTACCACACCACTACAATTTACCACCCGCATGAGAACCCCACGGAGTAGCGTAACCAGAATCTGAAAATGCTGCTACATCTCTGTGTGGTTCAAAAGCATGACAGCTGACACAGTTTTCTCATGGTCATCCTGACATACTGGCACCTTCTACTAGCTAATTAGCAGGCCCAGGGACGAAAACACATTTGTGTGGCTGATGGTTTAATGGCGTTTTCATGCTTATATGTGATGGAACCTGACTCTTTGTGGCCAGATTCACTTAGTGCACGTCGATGCAGAAATGTAGTGTGCTGTCGTTTCTGGGTGTTATGGTGACAGCTGAATTGTATCGACTGTTCGTCGGTTCTATGACAGCATCCGCGAGCATCTCCCGTATCTGTTTCATTATCAGTTTATCTTGGTGGGGTAATAACCCCTAGGGGGCATGAATATTGGTTGGTTTGTAGTGAGATCGATTTGGTGCTCAGTCACCACTATGCACTTCAACTTGTTGCCAGCGAACACTTCGTGTCTTTCGTCGATCAGACGCTGGAAAGTGGCCTGGTAAGCAGGCGGGACTTCATTCGATAGCTCGCTCAACTGTACAGCAGGTATGCTGTTTCTCATTTTGTACTCGTTATTGTATGCTGTTCTATGTTCGGTAGTGCCAAAAAGTATATGCCGAGCCTCAGGCTCTACCACCGTGTTCTGCTCCATGAGCAAAGACAGGCCCAGTATGTCTCCTCCTTCAGCTCCGGTACGCCGTTGGTGACATCTGGTCCTGCGACCCCTACTGGCAGTTTCCCAGCCGGTTGTTACCAGTCTTGGCACTCCGACTGTCCCTAGTAGGTGCCTTACGGCAGTCCTTATGCCAGTACACCTGGTGACCCTCACAGTATCGACATGGAAAACTAGGTGGTTCACTATAGTCCGACTGGAACGGATGTTTGTTCACACTGTTTACATAACCCTTGGGTGGAAATGTTTCACTCTAATACCCTGTATACCGTCGGCATTGCCACAATGCATCATCTGTTGTTGTAGTGACAGCTAGGGTGAGCAGCATGGTTGTCACGTGGCTGGCAGCTGCAGGTCTCCACTGTCACTGCATTGACGGCTCCAGCATGTCCCGCTCGAACAGTGTTGCCGCTCTGATGAACTCCTCTGAGCTGTAGTGTCGTAACAGCACCAACGACACACGGAACTCGGGTCTTGCTGTTTAGATTATCGCCATAAGCACTTGGAGGTCCGTCACATGTAGTTGGTATCTGCGAAGCATATTGTACTTACGAGACACAGACATGACTAACAGTTTGTCACCCCGTGGTTCAAGGGCAAGTCAGCTCTGCGCTTGTAATGACATGAAAGCTTCCCTGTATTGAGCTAGGAACAAGCCACAGAACTTGTGCCAGGGCATCCCATATTGTGTCATGTTTCACAACCATTTACCCCCCTGACCAATGAGCTATCGACCGACGCATTGGGTCCACTCTTCTTGACCTATCTCATAATTATGCAGTCGGTATGTGCAGTCTTCTACGAAGTCCGTCGGAGACTCGTGACTGCCAGATCTCTAGATTTACACTCACTGGTGTGGAAAAAGACAGGATGACATACAATTCATCATAAACATAACACAATTTTGAGGTTACATAATCTACCTTCTTACTCAGAGTAACTTCTTACTCAATACAAGACCTCCTACATTATATGAGCACTGCAACCTTGACGCGGGTCGTCCCTGACCTCCCCTGATCTGAGCCCGTCGTGCGCATCAAGCCGGCGGCTTGTGCATATTGGAACGCACCCGCCCACGTGCGCGACGAGGTAGCGGCGCCTAGACGCCGCCCCCGCGACGTCGAGTGGACGCAATATGTGCCTCGGACCCAGAAAACGACCATCCATTGGTAGGAAAGTGCCCCCT
>PNEQ01130665.1:0-10925 GCA_003012365.1 Medauroidea extradentata | reverse complement strand
CGTCCTCTCTTGTACTTCATTGACGGACTGCTCTCCTGCTGAATAGATACTCATTTCTATACTTCAGGCACTCAGGAACATCAAAACGATCAACAACGGCAATTTCCAGCTAGCTTAAAGGTCCAAAACTGGAAATTTTCATCAGCCTCGCAGAATCAATAGTTCAAAACCATTTCTTCCAAAAACCTTCTTATATTCTGTCCGATGTCATACGTACTTCTTCCTTGTTGCTGCGCAAAGCTCACTCTAATCGAGGTTTTGAAACTAAACGTGTTCTGAGTATAAACCTGACCTACGACGAAGTGATAAATTATTACATTCAACTAAATTTGTTGGAACCATGTAACGATACATAAAATATTACAACTTACTCAGCTTAGGCAAAAAAAATCTGAAAAGAAAAATAAATCAATAGTGTAACATTATTAGCCTTTCAAAGCATAAAACTTCTTTGTTTAGCAGTTTCACCAACTTAATCAAAACAATTTACCGAAGGCTGTGACATAGAGAAAACGATATGTTACAAAGTATACGATATTTACCTGGTATTTAGGGACACACTTAGTGAAGTGGAGCTGTTGTAAAAAGCTTGTAATTGTATTCTCGAGGACCCGGGTTCGAATGCAGGCCATGTTTAGGAATAGTTTTTAAAGACCGTCACACGCGTGTATAGCCAGTAAAGCATAGCTATATTCTAGCGGCCGAAAATGGCCAAAAAAGGGGGTGTTTTTTAGGTAGGGAAACCTTGGTGCAGAATATTTTAAAAGGTACGGGCGCGTACAATTCACCTTTATATTTAATACTAGGTCATAAATGGACAGTGTCAGCACTGAATGTCTCGTAGTCAGTGAGAATACTACGTGTCAGTTAGTGACTTGATCCTAGATGCTAGATGGAGGTGTGATGCACGTACTGAGTCGCCTGTATAGTTTCTACACTTCTAGGACTGGAACATGCAACATACCTTCCCCCAGACAGTCACCTAATATTACCTCAACTATATTGTTATTGACGTTTTTGTTTTGGTAAATGAAGTTAAACATTTTTGTTTTATTCTTTTGTTACATATCCGGACCTGGAGGCATTTGGTTAAATCGTTAGGTTTACTAGAGTAGAGTTACGGCATATTGCAATGTTTTTTTGCCTCTTAACAAAGTAACGAGTCCTTGAACTATATATTATTTATGAAGATCCTCACTTCTCCAATGCACCATCTGATTTAAAAATGTTCTTTTTAAAAGTCTGATATACGTCATCATACAAAGAGACTGTTTCCTGGCCAACTGCTACTAGTTAAGTCCACATGAATGACGAGGACAATACACGACGTCGGCAAAGGTCAGACGTGCATGTCATACACGACGACACACTCACACATTGTATGCAAATATACGTGCGAGCAGCTGCCGACCGCTCCGGAGAAACAAATGACTCGCGTGTGTTAATACGGATAAACGTCAGCTTGTGCAAACAACTGTCATGTATGCTCTAGTTATCATGGTCGACAGGGCGTAACCCCATGCTCGACGCAGACTGGACTCGAACCCAGGTCGTCTGCTCACACCCGTATGCCATGTATGTCACAATTAGCCCTTAATTTCTAGAGGATTATTATTTATTGGCATTGTTTGTGGCGAAGTTACGGCTTAAACCTTCTCTCCTATACTAAACCCTACACGTACTGTTTAATACATAACATGTGATTAATAATAAGCGTATTAAGAAAGGCATATTACGTAGTTCAGCGCCTAGAGCAGCAGTGACAAACTGTACGTTCCTCGAAACCCATAAAAAATAAAATTAAAAGCAGCAATTTCTACACAATAGCGTTTGCCAACTTTCCGAGCAAAAACTTTTCTCGGATTACGTATATCTGAAGAACAATCTCTGGCATCAAAATCTCGTAAATTTAATTGCGTCGCAAAGAGCATGCTTAACAAATGAGTCATTCTGGGAAAATATTTGCTCATAACTTTTGGAAAATAACATTAACTAGGAGTGATGGTTTGTAGTTTTACATATTGACTTTAAAAAACATGAAGATTTCAATTGTTGTTTTTAGTGTTTATTTATCTATCACACGCTCTTACCTGTGAGTCATGCGGGGGCAAGGGTAACAGTTTTATTCATTCACGTAACGGAAATATTGCTACACGAATAAAACTGTATAAGATGTACAAGTAAGTGCTTTCAAGTGTTTTTTACTATGGTAATGCTTGTTTGTTAATGGTTTTCAGTGTTTTGATAAACATCCTAAACTATCCTGATGCAATGAGGAACACTTAGAGGTAAGTTAAGTGGACTTGACATCTCGTCAACAGCGAGCTCGTTACAGACGGTGACATAACTTGGTACAGGTCGTTCGGGATAAAGTGAGTACTAAAAATTTAACCGTTGAAAAATATCACTAGCTTTACCGCATATAATTCAACATTAACTCTAGTTACCTCACTGTTTGTATGGTTGGCAGCGAAATTACACAATTCAGTTCCATGAATTTTCCTATTTAAATACAACAGTACTAAAACAACAGCAAATTGTGTTTTATACACTTAATGAACTTGGTTGTATCCCTACTGACTGCACAATTATCTTCCACGCACAAACATCCAGTGACGTGTCCAGAGAGGTTAGATATATCACGTCGTTGGCCGTTACACGTGGAGAGATACGAATGGGCTGAAAATATAATTTTTGCAGGGCTTTCACGAGTGCTCACTTTATTCCGAACCGCCTATTCGATGTCAGGAGCTGGGAGAGGAATCGGCCATGGCCTTTATGTAAGGAGCCATCCCAGCACTCGCCTGGAGCGACTTCGGGAAACCATGGCAAACGGAACTCAGGTTGGCTGGGACTGGGGATCGAACCCGGATCCTCAGGAACACGAGCCCAAGGTGTTACCGTAGTGCCATCTCGCTCGATGAGGATCACACCGAGATAAATATGTCAGTGTTGGTAAACATGACTGCGCGCTCTCAGAGATTAGACAAACATACAGATAGAGCATAAGGTATGTTCTATGGCGAGGTATGAAGCCTTGAGACGGAAGGAGGACCCCACCTGCCATATTGGTAACTGAAAAATGTTTGTTTATTACCATACCAATAATAATAACGCTTTTTCGTTGTGTGTATCGTAACGGCCGATACATTATCTTGACATGAGTAACTATTCCAGAGAAATAAATGATTTTGTGCGTGTATATACACACACACACACACACACATATATATATATATATATATATATATATATATATATATATATGATTTATTTGATTGCCGGTTGTTTTGAAAAATGGCGACTGGTGTCAGTTTTGTAGCGACTTAGATTAATTCTACTGCAGATTAGAAAGAAAATGTGTTTTCTTATGGGAGAGCTTGGTGCAGGAAAAATTTCTGCCGCTAGTTTCGCTGATATCGCTAAGGGACCAGATAAAAAAAACAAAGTCGTAGTAAAATTAAATATTGATAGGATTAATAACGACGATTTCATTTATTTTAGTTTGAAAGTATAAGAAACCAATTTTGAGTTTTAAATTACCAACTTTGTATAACTTAAGATTGAGGACAGCTCTGTGATTGGTCAGTTTGCACACATTACTGTTACCAGCGCTCAAGCGGCAGACATTGTCCCTATGCCTAACTTTTAGCATTGATGTTTGTAACGTGTAGTAGAATGAACGTTACTGGAACGAGGTCGGCCTGGCGGGCGAGGGGAGAAGCACAGTAGTTGAGACACGCGCGCTGGTCTCTGGCCACGTGCACTACATGTGCTGGGGAGGTTGGTAGCTCTGCAGGACGCTGTGATCTCTACCGCTTGTGTCTGGACCACGCTCACGATCTACTAGTCATCGCCGCTCATTTATAGCCAGCTGGCCAATCACAAGCCCTCGCTCTTACCTCGCTGGAGGTCTTCGTCCTCGCCACACACAACTACCTCTACAGAAGCCAAGTGCCTGCACAGCCGGCAAATATCGCCTCTTCTTTCCAGGATAACGTTTCACAACGTTTGTACATGCGAGTTAACACCGTGATCAAGTCATCGTTGGTCAAAGCCCGAGAAGACAGGCAACTGCTACAAGGACTAGTAGTGAATATCAAGGTCTCATGAAAACATAAACTTTTTTGATATAATTGGTTGTTACAAATTCAGCTGCATCTCGCGATCGCTGTTTCAAAGTGTTGGGTAGAGGCAAGATTATTTCGCGTGTTCGCCTGGCAACAGCCTAGACTTCTTAGTTCTATACGTGTACCGGCTGAAGACGAATATCCATTGGTTTCTATCAGTACCAATGTGTAGCACGCGATATGTCCACGACTTGTTTCCTTATTTATAACTGGCTTGCAGTCGACAACCGCTCTCGTCTAGTCACAGAAGGAGTGAAGTATACCTTATTGACGTTCAACCTGACCTAGAATCAGTACGCGAAATAATCGTGCCTCTGGTGATAGGCCACTGTTGCACTGTGACAATTGTACAATTATCTACCACCTGAATGTATGGACGTTCCTCAGTCGCCAGTAAATATCTATATTGCACACACTTCGACTTAACCGTTGCTAGAATTAAGAGAAACTGCTAAATTACTTATTGTGAATGGATTGGTTGCGGTAAATTCTATCGACAAAACTGCAGACAGGAATACCTGTGATTATTTGCAACTACTTTTCTTAGAGAAATTTTTCATATGGCAAAATATTATGATGAAGTCAACCTTGCATTTCACCGATGTGACTCACATTCTTTAAACAGTTAAACAAGAAATAAGTCTATGAGATCTCAAACTGATACAATACACGAAATCTCTTATAAGAAATATGCCTTTGAAAATTGGATCTCACATATAAAAAATAAATGCGAATTGACTAAAAATATGGCATTCAAAATGCTTGCTCTTAGCTTGAAGTACGAAAACGACCTGAAATACAACTCGTGAACTAAGAGTAACCCAACAATTCAGCCAACACTTCAGTACCAAGCATATGAAGACGCCGATACACTCATTATACTTCATGTTGTGTCACCGAACAAAAATATACAAGTGGACATTTATTTCGTGGATATTGATGTAGCCCTCCAGGTGATCTATACATGTATGTATCCACAACTTCGACGTGACATGACCTTTGTCACTGGTAAAGGTGATAAAAGAAGGAATATGAATTCATGAAAAGTTCGGATCTCAAAGGTTTAATGCTATTCTCGGATTCCATACATTTGCAGGAAGTGATGTGACTGGTCGATTTTTCTGGAATCACGAAGCACTAATGCTTTGAGAAGTTTCTTGAATGTGATGATAACATTATAAGCTGTCTCGTCTGAACCTCCACATGAAGTAGAGGATGAGTCAGAGCGACGTACTTTACAAATCATCATTCATCAACTACAGGGTCCGCGGTGGCCGAATGGTCAGATTATTTGCCTCCCACCAAAGTGATCCGGGTTCGGTTCCCGGCGGGATCGGCTTCCGGATTTTCGCATGTGGGATTCGTGTCGGAGGAAGCCGTAAGCCGCCGGGCTTTCTCGGGATCTCATCGGCCGGCACGATTCCCACATGCGAAAATCCGGAGACCGACCCCGACGGGAATCGAACCCGGATCGCCTTGGTGGGAGGCGAATGGTCTGACCATTCGGCCACCGCGGCCCCGTTGTTGTGTGTTGTGTTTATGTGTGAAAAAGAGACAGAAAATAACGATGTCAGGAGACGAGATGATTTGTTTCTCTTTGTATATGTGTATGTGTTACGTATGTGTGTGAGAGAGATTCTGAGTGAAAACTGGTTTGTTTTATGTGTGTGGTTCAGAGTGATAACTGGTTGTTTTGTGTGTTTATTTATCTGAGTATGTGTGGGGTATTTTTATTTTTATACGTATACTGTATCATTGTTATAACTTAAATATATATAATTTTTTTTATTATAATCAGATAGTGTATTATTTTCCTTGTGATCACGTGTAGTGAGTTGTATAAGGTAAGGCATTCGTGTCTTAACTGCGCCTTAAATACGTATTAATAAATCAGTGATGTACTGTTGATAGCGTGGCATGAATCATGTTGCTGTGGCACGTCGACACTTCAGTACTGTACATTGTACACCCCATGTCAGTATCACATATTACTGTAGGAATAACCTTGTAGACAGTAGCCCGCACACTATGAGTCCTACGTCATGTATGTGTCCTGTGTCCATATAACTTTGTTTCTCTACATGTGAGGATTGTATGAGGAGTGAAATGTGGGCTCTGCGGTCTGACCTCTGTATATGAAGGTTTCAGAACAATAGTGTACCAAGTACATCTTTATTTTTATATTGAGACAGATCATGGATGCGTTTCTGCAAACCATGTTCTTTCCATTGACAAAGTAGATCATGTCCATCGTTCATTTTCTGTCCAACAAATGTCATCATTATGAACAACAGCAGACTGAAGTCAAGGTCGCACTGAATACTTTAGAACGTATTTTCTTATTTTGCTTCTAGATGGTCTTGGTTCAAGATGGTCTTGGTTCAAGATGGTCTTGGTTCGAGATGGTTGTGAGCCCCTCATATATATATATATATATATATATATATATATATATATATATATATATATATGTGTGTGTGTGTGTGTGTGTGTGTGTGTGTGTGTGTGTGTGTGAGAGAGAGAGAGAGAGAGAGAGAGAGTGGGTGGGTGGTTGGTTGATATTGCCGGCTCGCTGCCATGCGGGAGATGATGGGCCATGTGATTGGTCAGGGGGGGGGGTGATGTGTTGTAACATCCGGGCCCAGCATCTGTCCTGGACCAGGTGTTTCCTTCCAGCCAGCTTATACTTGGTCCACTTCGCATACTTGCATCCTGAACAACGCGTCCTGTTTCACCTGAGTCCTTACTATCCTCGACACCACAGAACATTGAGACAACTGACTGAACAAACAATACACAATACAGAAACACACACTCTAGTACTACACATACTACTTACAAGCCGGTGTGAAGATGTTTCGCATACACTGTTCAACATTATTTGTGTAATACTTTACCGACACGTCTAATGATGTTAAGAAAGTAGTTATGATGAAGTGATTTCCCAATGGCCAATAGTATGTTCCTTTATGTTATTTGAAACAGTCAAATTTAAGCTGGCTTTACCGGACTTGTGTTGTAACAAGTTGAAGTCTAGTAACTTTCCCGTACTATATATACGGGTTAATTACTTACATTACTATTTAGGAAGGTTTTTTACAGTGTACCTGCAGTACACGAGGTTTTGTTGAGATGCACGAATGTATGTGAGCGTGAGTATACAGGATGTTCAGACACTGTCACCCACCTCTTTCTTGGACTTACACAATCGTGGGCGAATAATGCGTATTGCAGAAAAACCCATAGTAAAAAAAAAACCCAAAAGAAGAAAGGCCATTAAACTGTAGACAACAGACATTAAACATACAGATAATTCCTGAAAGGAATGCAGTCACATCTCAGAAGACGGCACAAGGACAAAACAGATTCAAAACAACACAAAATTAATTCCCAAGTGGAATACAGTCGACTTCAGAAAGATGACACAAAAAACAATAAAAGACAGACAAAAAAATAAAAACCAACAAAATTGGGATGTGTGAAAAAGGCACTAATAGGATGAACGTCGACAACAACACACATAACGAGAGACACGAATGGATGTAAACACAGGCAAGAAACAACACAGACGAAAAACAGGCGAAATTATAGCATGCTTCTCAAGACGACAACGTCGCATCCGTTGAACCCGCGACCACAATATGATGGTCTGAACATTGGTAGTAAAGAACTGTGGAGGGCAATAATGTTCGTGCTATGTTGCCACATTTTACACGTAAAATATTGTCGTACAACATCTTGCTACTAACATTTCCGCCTTCAATTTAGTCCAGGATTCGCTTGGTATGCTACTGTACGGTCGTGTCTTGACATTCTGTGTGTGAGTGTATATATATATATATACACATACATGCATACATGCATACATACATACATACATAATTGCATACATACATACATACATACATACATACATACGCAAACACATTAAAAATGTGTGCGCGCGCGCGCTCGTGTATCATTATATTCGGTCGTTGCAATGAAAATGGTTTATTCGTCAAGGGAAAAATAGAGTTGTTCTCAGCAATTGTTCTGTTGACAGCGCAAATCTGATATTGATAAGCTGCAATGTGATGTTGTCTTATTGTTTGAGGCGAAAACACAATCAGTGTTCTCGCAGAATTTTATTTTAAAGCGTATTTGATAAAACCTTGCTGTTTTGGAGTAACAATCTCAGTTATTTTGCAATGTTGGCAACGTCCGCCATGTTTGTTACGTGTATAATTTGGGAGGTTTGACTGCACAACTGTGGCTCTCTTCCTTGATGTACTATTTATCATATCGATCTGACGATAAATTTTTCCCGCCAGTCACATACTAGTAAAATATTCAGAGGAACAAATTCAATAAGTATCAAACTAAAGCAAAAATATTCAGACTTTTTATCTTAACTGACATAATTCATAAAAGACGCTTATAAGGTACCAATGTTTTAACTGGAAATAATTGAAATTGAAGAACAATGATAAGAGCTGAGAGTAGGACTGAAAACGTCAATAATTAACAGAAAATAAGTTACTTTTGCTTATAACACAAAATTAGCTTATATTTCAAGTTAGTTTTATAAAAGAAACGTGTTCAAGAATACAATTAATTATTTGAGCTATACAACTGAAAATATCACATTAAGAAAACTTTCTTCTTGTATAATGAGGGCACGTTGGGATCACCCGCAGAAATGAATAGTTTTTGTTTTGTTTGCCAACTTTGCAGTTATTTTGCTCAGTGAAAAATTACTGCCACATAATGTATCCCGTCATACACGTGTGCTAAACGTACGTACAGAAGTAATGTTGTGTTAAATCTAGTTTGGTGTGTGTCGCAGCATTTATGACAGCCGTGCGCGCAAACATATGGCAATATGCAAGATTGTTCGCTTGCAGAGAACATTAAGTATAGAGCCCCCTTACTGAAAAATAGACGATTTAGTTGGACGGAAAGTGATACTTTGAAGTTGTGAAGCTGCTTGCAGTTAAATTATCTTTGTGCTGGCGGCAGTAAAGTCATGTACCGGCTGCGACAAGACATCATGTCCCCTCTTCAGCCAGGATTCAAACAGGTTCTCAGGTAATATACTAACATGATCTTCAATACGGCATATGTTCAGCCAGCCAGTCTTGTATTTATAACAGGGCAGACTGGGTTGGAAAACACGAGGTTTGGGGACGTCAAGGTGCGAGGGATACATTTGAAATTAAAGCCAACATCGAGAAAGGTGAAATCGTTTTTTCATATACTTCGACATTTATTCATCTGTGACAAAAAGTTTTAGAAAAAAAATGCGAATTACCTTACATGAATGTGAGTGTATGGGTGCGTGCGTGAGTTGACGAATATAAACGCGATGTTACCAGCATTAACCTACCTTGTGTTTTTCTCTTCATGCTTTGTACAGTACATTATTGTTTTAATAGAAGTAGGTTAATTACTTGTCTGCGCACATTAGCTGTTCTTGTTTGTTCAGTTGTTTGACTTCATTCTTTAGCTGCTAATTTCGTTAGCTTCAGAGTACTATAACCCACAACCATTGAATCTAAATTTATCCCTATGTTAGATTTATATTTACTGTAACTTGATATATTTTCTCATTCATTTCCATGTATTTTTTATTGTTAACGGTTGTTTTTTCTGTTTTTTTCCACACATCGGTGGTTAAGTATGAGACATGGCGGGTACGCAACTTCACCACTTCTATTGAGTAAGGAGAAAATAAATAAATATATAACTGGGAAAGTCTGATAAAAATGCTGTAATTATGTAAATATCTGTATATAGGACTGGGAAGGGAAAGAGGGAAATCGGTCCGAGATGCTGTAAGAGTTCTGACACAAGCGAGCAATATTTGATGAGTACTATCTCGATATGTTTGAAACATGTATAATGAGCTGTCTGTCCCCAGTCCTGGACACAACTGGTCCACAGCTGGACACTTCTGTATACGTGTTCTTGCAGGCAGAGTGTATTATCTCACAATGCATAGACCAGCAAATAGCATTCGCTAAAGTTCATTTACGTCTTTAGCGCCGGTCTCTCATAAGGTATGTGAGGCAAGGAGTGGTTTGTCTTATGCTGCTGAGAGTTTTTATTACATACTAGCAGTCCCCCGCGGTTTTGCTCGCGAGTATTATTCGTAACTGATAATATCTACTTTTATTTAAAAACCTCTTTGTACACAAGATTGGTACTTCAGTCATCAAGTGTTAGAATGTCCAAGCGGCTAGTTGAACTAATTCTGCAGCAGGATAAGTAGCTATAGCTGTCCACGCGAAAAGCAGTCTTAAGTTTGTTCCTGCCACTAACAGCGACAACTCTTGGGCCTTATTTATAGCCCTGCCTGTTTGACGTTTTAGGGTAGTTACAGACACCTAAGGTAAGAGGTTAATCGAAAGAGAAACATCTGTTTACCCTGTGCACAACCATTGGTGACGGTGCCCTCAATTATATATTTTCAAAATATTCACTTTAACCTAATTGACTTTACAAAGTTTCAGTGGGTAAAGGTTTCGCGGAAACGTATTTGGTGCCCCAAACCTGAGATTAGGGAGATGATATATCGTCGGTTTAGTGCCAAAAGTGACAAAGTCAAAATGAGATAGTATTACAAAAATGCTAGGAATATGTATATGTTGTTCACGAACAATTGCCCAAGTTTAAAGTCTATTCGTCGTTTCGTACTGTTGTGTCACAGTGTAGTAACATACCAAATTTTTGTTAATATCTACAATTTAATACTGTTTTTAGACGAAATAGCATTTATGACTTAATCACTTTTGGCAGTATACCGACGATATGTCA
>PNEQ01130664.1:25949-40029 GCA_003012365.1 Medauroidea extradentata | reverse complement strand
GTGCACTCGGGGTGCTGCGCAGCACATGGTGAGCCATCACCACTTCGGACTGATAAGGTTGTACATTGTAATTATTAGAAATACTGTTGATTGGATATATGACTGAATTTTATTGTGATTTATAGTGTTTAGTTAATTGATGGTAGACTTTTCTTGTGCTTTAATTGTCAAAGTTAATTAACGTGTCTGTGACACAGGAATAATTGTGTGCATAACTAATTGTGTTGTGAGAGTTCTAGTTGATTACTGTTTTGTGTATTTCATAGCTTTGTGAGCTATTAAATCCAGTACTTAATTTAACTCTTTTATTTGTAATTATAGACCTCTATCCCAAAGAACTCGTGAGAATTGCCCACATATAAAGTTTGTGCTCTCAAACTTGTAACAATATTTTATCGGCTATCAGTAACACACGCGAGCAAAGTCGCAGGCGCATCTGTCCACTCTAAGGTTGCAGCAGAATTAAAAATTGCTAACGAAATAAATCAAAGCAATTGATTTGTATCTTTATTCCTCACATTGTGATTGTGCCGTAGCATAGTTATCCTGTATTTTTCAATATTTCAAATGAAATTGGCGCTTTGAAAAAATATTATTGACATTCACTTGGATGAATTAGCTGCAACCTTAGAATGGATAGAGTATACTAGTATTGTGTATACATATGGTAGTGTAAAGTAGTGGTTTGAGGACACAGTCATCAGTAATATTCAACATCATGTTTGTATTTTTTATTTATACCAGATACTTATTTTCTTATTTCAGACACAAAATGAGACTAAATTTAGTTCTTATAAATTTTAATATCTGATATAGTTTACGAGTAAATGCTAGTTAAAATCAAAATTTTCATGTCACGGTTTTAAGGACAACACTACGACAAAATGATATACGAAACTGGAAAACATCATACGGTATAAAATTCCGTAGGACACAATAAATTGTTCATAAAAACAAAGATTACATATATTTTTATTTTATATATTAATAATATTCTGAAATTAAATAAAATTTTAGATAATTCAATATTTTTTAAATTACAAATGTTTTTTATAATGCGGTAAATGATTGGTGAACTTGTAGCCCAAAACTTTGTTATTCTTTGTGAATTTTTTCATTTTGGTAAGTCAGTTGGTATTATTGTCATCATAACTGTAACATGCAAATTTTGACTTTAACAAGCCTCCTGCGAAAACTGTGCCAGATAAAAAAAAAATATACGAGCAAAATCTGGTCACATTTTGTGTATGAATTAAGAAAACATATCTGGCAAAAATATACAAATTAAAACATGGCAATGAAAATTGCTGTAGGCCGCGCTCTTAAGGAGAGTGATACTTACAGTAAAAATAATGATTTAGTAATATATAGCGTGCATTCGCGTTTAACAAAATGACTTGGTTAAAAGGTCCCCTAGTAGAGTCTAATAAATACATTGTGCTTTCCACAAAAATACAAGAATTACAGATATTTAAATCTGATGAAATTGTGGCGATGTTAGCCAAATGACAGTAAATTTCAGAATACTACAATTCTCTCATAATGTGATTATAATAGTGCATAATCTCTGTCTTAAAATTAAATGTATAAACATTATTTGTTAAATTACAAAAAAGTTTTGTAACAGCATATACAATTTGGTTGATTCAAAATTTTTCGAACAATTAACAAAATATTTTACAAAACAATTTTCTCAGTGTTGCAATACACTAGCGTAAAATCAGATTTATTTAAAGAAAGAAATTATTTAATGCTGTAAACATGCCCGTTTTTCGTATGTCAAATACTATTTTCACGTTCATCGCAGAGACAAGTGAATATTCTATACGTTTACTGCAGCACGTAAAATAAAGGAGAAATTTCGTATTTGGTTGACGTCAGTCTGTTATTGTTATTTTTAAACACAAACGTTCAACGTGTCGCAAAGAGTATCGCAATTGATAATGGCAGTGTTGGTGTTTTAAGGGGAAGCTCCTTGCAAAATTTTAATTTTTTAAATATGTTTCATGTTTGTATAAGGTATAGTCTGTTTGTAGATATATACTGATACATTATTTCACATAAATGAATTTTTCTAGCTTTTATGGGTTTTGTATAAGCAGTTCAAAGCCCAAATTTGAATAAAACGGTTTCACGCTAGAATTGAAAACTAATTGACTTACCAACATGAAACAATTAACAGTGAAGAACAATGTCGCAGGCTACGTCAAGGTAAGTACAAAACCGTATTAACTGTATTCTATATTATAAAAATTTGCTGAAATTAATATAATAATGGCTAATTTTAAAATATTTATAAAATTCTAAAAATTTCAGAGCTTTTTTTTTTTGTTCATACCCTGACGTAGCCAGTGAAACAGTTTTTGACTGTAAATTATTTCAGTTCTTTAACTCGGTTCTGTTGTCAACTTTGCTCATTTCCAGAAAATAATGTAACGTGATATGAAATAAATCAGTAAATAGCAAGATGTGAAAATTGCATTAAATGAAATTGCACGCATCTTTGCTGTCATAAGCTGTATGCTGTCAAACAATTCAATTTTACAAAACGTTACCCGGATTCCTGACGATAATGTATCAGGAAAGGTATGTAAATATAGTATTACACGCGTTAATTGCGTTTTATATTATTAATTCGTCAGATACTTGTGAAACTAATACTTTTTTTTTTTTCAAAATATACCTTCATTACTATTTTGAAGCAGTTCTCGTGTATGCATTAGCACAATAAAAGGGAAAGAGGCATTATTGTTTCAACATACAATAGGCTTATGCATATATATAGTAGGTACATATATATGTATGTGTGTGCGTGTATATGTGTGATTACATGCGTTTGGTCTCTTCTTTTGGAGAGTGAAGAGATTTGAGTCAGTGCCTAACATCGATGTCTTTTAGCGCTTGTGAGAAGTGACATGATATGAGTATAGAGAAGTGCCGGAATGGATGGATGGGAAAAACAGGAGATCAACGAAAAATTCCGCTGACCAGCGACAAAAATTCGGGGATCTACCCTGTCTGGAATCGAACCCGGGCCGTCTAGGTGGGAGGCGAGATGAATGACCCCTCGACCACGGCTGCCCCATCTCTTATTTTGAGCAGCGTAAAGAACGTTTGCTTTGGACACTGCACTTGTAACAACTTTATTCATATTATCAATAAACCACTTAAGATTTCGTCAGTAGCCTATCATATAAATGAATTTTATATGTCTTTTATATTCTGCATAGTTTTATAGCAGTCTCATTCCGAAGGGTTATGGGTGTCTTGAAGTTTACGGGTAGAAGTCGTACCTTTTTCTAATTATTTAGTCGGTGTCCTGGTTCATAAATATAAACTCATTAAAATTTTAGTTTGAAATCGTAGTAGTAAACCCTACCCAGCGGAAAATGTTGTCAAGTATAAGGAAACACAAGGAATTTACTAATTATTTATCAATATATTTTTCATTTTAGGCGGTAAATGGTTACATGTGTGCACTGGAATCGACTTAAACATATATGTCTGACTGTTTTACGTTTCACGTTTAAATTAACAGCTGACTTACCACAATTTTAAACATAACAAGTTAAAAATTTTGTTCCAATTTTGAAAGTGAAATAAAATAAGAATCAAGAAATTTTAGCCATCGAATTGTAGGTTCAAATTTAGCGTGAAATAGTTTAGCTAAATTAGTTGATTTCATGAAGACAAGACCAATTGTCTGAATGAAGGTTGAGACAGGTCGTCTCACTTCCCGGTGTCTACCTGCTGTACAATTGCTATGTTCTTGCTTACCTTGTATGCAGGAACATCGGGGTGAGCGCCGTTCAACCAGCCGTCTTGTACTACCCACTCCATCCGACAATATTACGTCTATACTCTGCTGGGACGTGACTTGTGGCGATAGAATGGTTGCCGTGGTCCTCACCAGGCAGCGCTGCTGTTGGTATCCTAGAGGGTGTTGTGTCTAATTGAATTGGTTTCGTCGAGACTCGAGTGGAATTTGTGTAAAGATAAAGACTTAAACTGATCTCTGTGCAGGTCGTGATTTGAAATCCAGAAATATTATTGTTTAGGGAATTTAAAATTGTAACGAGTTAGGTGGAAGTATTTATAGGAGGAAGAATATTTAACAAAATAAATACCAGGGCAGCTACTTGAGAAGGAAGATGATGCTCCTGGACTGTCTTGCTAATTAGATAAGTACTTGGGATTGGATCTCTGTTCCAGTTAAGAGGGAAATGGACTGCAAATTCTACGTTATTACGATGAGGTTATTCTATGTAAGGGTTTTATTGTTTTTCAAGTGAAACTTACATAATTCTGTAATTTCCCTTAAAGAATATAAATTTAAAGTAGATATTTAGCAACACAATATTACATTTAGATAAGATACGTTTGTTAAGAAATAATTGCTTTTTATGGAAACAAATAATTCTGTAAAGTGTAACATTTAAATCCTGAGGTATCCAGTCATTTGTTATAAGATGTATGGGTAATCAGACATATGTATGGAAATGAGAGTAATTGAAATAGACTTTTATAGAAAATGCATGGATCTTCATGGATATACTTTTGTATGGGCAACCTTAATTATATGTGAAACTGAGATGGAAAATAAACTGATGTATTTTTCTGTAAATATTTGTTGTTTCTTTGCACAGTTAATAACATACTAAAATCAAATATAGACTTCATTTGTTTTTGTGGCTCAGTTTATATTCCAGTATTTGCTCTACTCCTTTGTGACATCTTGGTGAACTTAGTAAGTTATATTATGCATGCAGGATATCACAAGCTTCTGAAACTCTTAAACGTATTAGGTCCTTTTCTTATTTTTTTGAAATTTTGTATACAAATTATGTTAATAAAACTGTCTCAGTATTGTCGCAATATTCTTCTCTACTTCACATCGAAGTGTGTAATTTTTATGAGAATGCAATGCCCCTCCCCCTAGTTTTACTTGTACATAGCTGTTTATGTTTTTAAAAGTTATTTAATGAAGGCATGGAAACTGAAAGGAAGTTTACGGATATTTTGGTAACATTGTACTTCGACTACTTATCCCTACTTTATTTTGAAGGTACATTATAGTAATGAAAACAATAAAATAATGATTTAGATACATATTTTTGTTACATTTTGGATACTACAAGACCGATTTAAAAAAAAAATAATATTATTTGAAAGTTAACCATTTAAACTTTTATTTTAGAATTGGGTTTATGGTTTTAGATAGGCCATATATCGACTTTAACAAATATTTATTTTTATTGTATTTGGTCAACTTCTAGTCAGATTGTATATAAATTTCTCAGTTCGATAGTGTACTATTAAACATTTTTTGGGTTAATTAGCACATTTAATGAAAATAGTATGTGCTTTGTTTCAATACACAGTTGTCGATACGTTAGTAAAATATTTCTTTACGCACAATATAAAAGTGAGTACATTTTAAAACAGCATTTTTCCTCAATTTTTGCAGCCTTCTGTGCGTAGCGTTTACTACATATTGCAATGCTCATAACCGGGTTGGTGTTTACCGTATTGGTTACATAAATAAATGTTTCGTCAGTACAGTTTTCTAGCTAAGAAAATAAGTTAAATTTTACCGTGACTTGAATAACACACATTTAGAGAACTTAATGGCGAAGAATCATATGACTATTAAAGTTGAAAGTGCTACGTACCAAATCATATTGTACTAACAACTAGGACACTCACACTAGTACGTCGACGATATTCGCTCACATGTTTACTTGATGTTATCGAGTGGATTATCAATCGTTGTGATGACATAGATACAATTTACTGTTATTTTTAAAAGACTGTTGCAATGCGATTCGCATCTTGGTGTTCCGACCAGCTGTGTCACAGCCTGAAGACTAGAATAGATCCTAATCCCCGAAACGTTGCATGTTTCGTTGTTTTTAACTTGTGTTGTGTGGTTTCTTGTCTTTTGGTTGTTGTTCATTGTTCACTGTTTTTGTCTGCTTCCAACTTTTTTTTCGTATTGAGAATCTGGTTTTCTTTGTGCCTTTCTTTTGTATCTGGGTGTTGTGTTGGTTTTTGACTCAATTCTATCTTTCTTATTCTTGCTGTTTAATATACAAAAAAGCAAAATTAATAAAATATATTACAAAATCTGACAGAATTCCTCTGGGTTGCTTTTTCTGTTTGTTTTGTGTTTTATGTTCCCTTTTGTGTTTTTTTTTTGCACATTGTCATTCAATACAAGTTTTGATCAGCAAAACATGAGCAATGGCGTATGTCCATAATCCAAAAATATTCAAATTACAAAATTTACTTTACTAATTTGTTTTACGCTATTCTTAAAATCAATATTAAGTGCGGAGGATAGATGAGAATAGCAATTAACATCAGTACATAATGGGTATTTTGCGCCCGCGCTGCTTATGTGCGAGTTGGAACTATCAGTCGCTTTCGTTGCAGCCGGATGGGCCAGGCCCTGTACTGCCAACTCAGGATGATCATGCGAACACGAGCGTGTAGCACAGGCGACAGACGGAAGCTGCAGAGGGAGAAAGTATTGGTTTAGAGAAGAAGACATACGTTGCTCATCTCGAGTATAAAAGCGGGAGAGAGAATGCGGAGTACCAACAGCCTGCTCGTCACCTTGCGGACGGCACTGCACGTCCCAAACTGCCGCCATGAAAATACTGGTAAGTTTTTAGTATTTTTGAACAGTTTAGCACTCCATTTCCAAACGGTCCCTTGTCTGTGCAAATCAACAACGTGACATCCGTTAAGATTCTTTAGGACAAGAGCACTTCTGTTCCTGCATTAAAATATTCGCTGTAGGCATTATCGTTGCTCAGGTTGCTTTTAGAACAGTTAGAACAGGCAGTCTACCGGAAAATGATTTTGTCATCGACTAGGGGACGTTGTGTATCTGCAAAACTTTGTTATCGTTTGTACACATTAAACTGAGCACTCCCCAAAATTTTCAATATACAAAAACTGTATTTTATTTGGGCCAAATATGTTAAGTTTTGAGATTGGAGGAACGTTTACACTGGTTTTTTGTTCCAGGGAAGTTTCAAGGTCAAAAATATTAAAGATTATTGCAAAACGGCTGAAAGAAAAATTTAAGCAGTGTTCACTTTATCGTGAACAGACTATAGAAGCATAGTGATAGCCCTATTTTTTTACAAGACATCCTTCGGCACTGCACTGCTCAGGTTAATGTTTCCACCTACCTGCAGCTATTTCGCGCATTCGGGGCTTAGTAAACCGTGGACACCAAGGGCGAGTTTTTCCCTCGCACACTTCTATCAATGCCTCCACGCACAGGGCTGCCAATCGACGTAAAATCATCCTATTGGCAACTCATCTGAACACGGTTTTAGGTGGTGACCCATTTACGCATTAAACACCGTATTAAAGGCAGGAGTAAAATTTGTGTTGAACAGCTTTATAGTTCATAAACAGAAAAATTATTTTATCAAAACCACCATACAAAACACCTGGTACCCAAAACTTTCATTTCGATAGAAACTTATCTCAAAATGTATTTTTGTATTTAGATATACTTCTTACGTATTCTAATAACGTTTTTAAAACTTATTTGTAAGTAAAACATTAACGATCACACAAGCTACATGCTAAGCTATATTTTACAGTCTTATTCATATGGACTATAATTCTCAATTTCTTACAATTCTGTATCTGATGTATATAAAGAAAACTGATAATTAACTCTTTCAGTTCAATTTTTATTGTTGCTTGCCATGCTCAGTCAATTATGTAAGCAAGGTTCTAATAAATATTTTGCAACATTTTTTTTTTTTAAATGAAAGTGCTTATTTACACTACTCAGCATCTCCTACAGAGCAAATAATGGTAAAGGATACACCAAAAATATGTTTCTTGTAAAACAGTAATATAACCGTAGTGTTTGCTTTACAATCGAGATAAAAATAAATTCCAATAATAAAAATAAAAGTTGTTTGTGCATATTCGAAAAAAGAACTGCCCTGATCTATTGGACAAAAATACTTCAGTGATGTTTACATATAAGTAAATAATAATAACACTATGGAGACAGTAAAAATAGCAGAAATTTTCTTTCTAAAAAGAAGTGGGATTACAGCTCTCTTCGAAATTAACCAGATTTTATAAGAAATTGGAACTTTTATTATTATTATTCTATTATTATTAGAAATAATCACGCAGTGATCACATACACTTGACAATCTGGTAACTTGAATATTGTAAAGTATTCTGAGTAACTAGCTCGCAGTCAGCATTCTGTGAGAAGTAAAGGTAACTTAAATTACGTGAATAATAATAGGTTGTTTGGTTAAAATTGTACTCCGCAATCACGTGTATAAAATAATAAACCATAAAATCTACTGATTAATCACAAATTTTGACAGCCAACAAGCCGTATAATCTAAAGCTCATATAACAACACGCTAAAAAATAGTTAGCAAATTTACCAGACGTGCGTACAGGAGCACTAAGAAAGTAGGTATGGTAGAATAGTTTCTCAGACATCCATGGTAACACTCCTAAACCTAAATATAAAACAGTCAAATGCTAACTAAAGTTGCCAGACTTGTATTGTAACATTTGTCAAAGTTTAATATGTACAAGGCGGAAGTATGGTAACTGTCCATAATAACTTCCTAAACATGTTAGGAAATTTTTTTTTACAGTGAATATTTCTGTTATAAATATCTGTGTACCTTAATTTATTGTATAAGGCAGTAGTTGTACTTAAACATAACAAGGAAAATTGACGTAACATTGTATCGGATGCACTTTACAACATAAGTTAAACAATAATAAACCCTGTTAGGGCAGTCATATATGTGCAAAAGGTATTTCATTTTATCTTCGGATGAAGAACATTCAAATTAATAACACACCATAACTAAAATTAAGAATTGCTTTACTTTTTTTTTCAAAAGTTGTGGGAATCGCTGCATAGATGACTTCGTTGGTTTAAAGAAAACAGGCTTTGTAAAATAAGAATGTTACATTAATAAACTTACTACGGATCTATGTCTGTGGACATATATTAAACCTTCTTTCCTCTCAGCAGATATCTTCAGTTCTGCTCTGGCTGTCGGTTACCTTGGCGGTGGAGCAGAAGGATGAGGCAGGCAAGAAGGACAAGCGCGGCCTCTACAGTTTCGGTGGTGGCCAGGTGTACGTCCCTGACTCTGGGTTCGGCGGACACGGGGTCTTCCTCGGTGGAGGCGGCGTGGGCGGTGGTGGAGGAGAAGGAGGGTTTGCTGCAGGTCACGGACTCACCGCAGGAGCCGGGTTGGCAGGCGGCCAGGCGCTCTTCGGGCATGGATACGCCGGAGGGCAGCTGTTCTCCGTCGGCGGCGCAGGTGGCGAAGAGTTTGTCGGGGGCGGAGGCCACCAGGTGCTCGGGGGCGGAGGCCACCAGGTGCTCGGGGGCGGAGGCCACCAGGTGCTCGGGGGCGGAGGTCATCATGTACTCGGGGGCGGCATCATAACCGTCGGCCACCCCACCGCCCACGAAGAGAGCGGCGTCGTCGCGACGGTCATCACCAAGAAGATCCCTGTGGAGGTGCCCAAGCCGTACGTGGTGGAGGTGGAGCGCAAGGTGCCGTACACGGTGCAGGTGCCCGTCGAAGTGCCGGTCCACAAGCCGTACGAGGTGCCGGTGCCGCGGCCCGTGCACGTGCCCGTCGAGAGGAAGGTGCCGGTGACGGTGGAGCGGCCGGTGCCGTACCCGGTCAAGGTGCCAGTCCACGTGGAGTCGCCGCAGCCGGTGCACGTGTCGCAGCCGCGGCCGCACGTGGTCGACGTGCCCAAGCAAGTGCGTGTGCCCGTGCCCACGCCAGTCGTCGTGCCCAAGGCCGTGCCCATTTACGTGGCTGGCAAGCACCACTGACCTACCTCACGTCGACAACACCCTACCTACGTGTGTTCTCCCCATCCAGTGTACGTTATTCACTTACTATGTTACGATACCGTACACAGTCCATTTTTATGAAGGCCTTTAAAAGCAAAGAACAGTTTATATTCAGTATATTTTTTTTAAATATATTAACCTTAGACACACCACACACATATATAACCGTATTTGTTTACACCTTCATCGCACAACACAGATTTCTATAATTATTTACTGTTTTTCATAATGATTATAAAGAAACCAGTACACGAAATAAGTTTCATGGAAATTCATTTCGTCTGTTGCGCGTAATCGAGTAGTTAATGTGTAATTTACCACAAATAATGTCTTACAATAAATTTATTTTATAGTTGATATGACTTCAAGATGTAAAACAGCTAAAACTAACATTTTGTGATTTTAAAATTTTTATTTCAAACTATATACAGTTATTATAAAGATAATACTGATTATACTGAAGACGGAATCAATGTCATATATTATATATTTTAGTTTTATAACATTTTCAATAATATGAATGCATACTTCCTTCAAAAACTATTGCTACTTAGAAAAATATTGTTGGCAACCCTAACAACTGGTGAAACTAGCATCATGTGTAGGCCTACCAGTTTTACCTAGACCACCAAGAGTGAAAATTGCTTTTACTAGTTAATATAAGTGTAAATAATTTTGCCAGCCCTCGCCGCCACTGCCAAAAATGCCATCGCCATTGAAGTCTGGTATTGTTCTCATGAGTTTTTTGTATTTCTTGGTGACACGACATATTTTTCAGATGTGTTCTTTAAACATTTTTTTTTCTTATCGAACTGAAAGAAAATACAAGTGTAACATATTTTAAAAAAGTATAAATGTACGACAAACAACTGAATATATTTTACAAATTACTAGTTGTCCTCAATTTATTTATATCATCGTTTATTCATCAGAACTGTATCTTAATTCACTGTTTCACCAATATTGTCAAAGAAAATAGTTATTTAGTTTTGTACATGTACGTTTGCCTTTACTTAACAAATTACTGTCAAAATTTAGACAAAATAGGATATATTGTGTGAATATTTGTGTTATGCGGGCAACAAGGAAAAAAATTTTTGAAGTTTAGTATAATGGGCTACTTTGAGCAAAAGTACACATATTACTACAATATATATATATTTCGTATTTTGAGTTCGTAAAGCTCATATGTTGACTATGTCCTTAAAGTTACCCATAGATTTCGCCAACAAAATCTAAACGAATCCTTTTCGTAAAGTCACATTGCAGTATTCTTCAAATATATCAAGATATAACTAGGAATAAAATGTAAATGATACTTTCTGCTGTATTTAAAAACCGTATCTATAAAAAGTAAATATCTTTTAATAAATATAGTTGTTAAGAAATCATACAAAATACTCAGCAGCTTTAAATTAGTAACATTTTCAGAAATCTTAACCAACGTATTGCATCGTTGGCTACTATTTATTAAAACCACACGTCGAAACAACAAGGGAACGCCTGTAAGTGTGGAATTCTGTAAATAAAGAAAATGAGATTTTTTAAAGTTATTGTAATTCTTCAGCAATAATTCAAATGAAAAGCCAAAATCCTTAATTAAGAGTTCAGTAAGGCGTGTATCAGTGGTTTAACGTTGAATCTATTTGACCATTTGACGAACTGACCTGATAGGTCTGAAGAAAATACGTTGTAGTTGAAACGAAGGAATTGTTGCTGGCCAATGGTAACTGTCCTTCGACTACAGATGACACATTTAAAGTAATGTCATGGAATTCTCGCATTCATAACAAGAATAATTGGTTTGGTAAAAGTACACAAACACCCAGTTTTTAAAACTGACTATACAAGAATAAAAAAAGTTTTACCTATGAACACACTATTAAGATTTAAAACTTAAAACGTGTGGTGCATGCAACATATACTAGTTACTAGTAAGAAGTGTAGAGAGTAATTGTCATTGAGCAAATGCACAAAACATTGCATATTATTTGCAGTGAAATAAAATTGTTAGTGACGCATGTAAACTATTCATACGTCAGTTATCTATTGCACGTGCCCACACATATGTCGTTTCAAATCTTACAAGAATTCCGATAGAAGGAAATATTTTGTAGAACCTAACTTTTCTATTAAGTAAGCTCCTTACTAAACAATATGTGTAGAATACATTTAGGAATACAAATGGAATCCTGAACGAGTAAATTAATAAACTGATACTTCTGGAACATCATGTTAAGAAAACTGGACTTCTATACAGAAAATTGTTTGTAAATGATATAAGTGATTTCTTGCACTATAGTTCCAAATGGATGTATTCTACATCGCCAATAAAAGTCGTTACGAAAAGGTTCAGAAAATCATTTCAGTTTCCTATATGCTGGAAGCCCGTATTATTGCAAGTCTTGTTGTTCATCATACTCACTCTGCACACCATCTTCAGAAGATGTTATCTTTTGATAGTATTCCAAAGCCTGATTATTGGTGCAAAATTTTAAGAGCTTCATGACATCCCTTAGCTTTGCCGCCTTTATGTGCAGAGTATTTGTGTATACAGGCTCAGGAGGCAGAGGAATATGATTAACCTCAGATTTTGAATGGACACATGTACTGCCAATTCCTGCAATTCACATTGCCAGAGTTCATCGAGCATGTGCCGCTTGCGGTTCTGCAACGTATGTGGTTTCAACACGACGGTGTCCCTTCACATTACACACGAGCTGTACGTATTCACCTTAACACGGCATTTACAGCACAGTAGATAGGAAGATGTCGGCCTATTGCGTGGCCAGTACGTTCTACAGACCTTAATCCACCTGACATTTTCCTGTGGGGTTCATCAAAGCTCTGGTGTACGACACACCCATCGAGTCGGAGGAAGATCTGCTAGCTAGCTAGGTTAATGGCCGCCTGCGACAAAATTCAAGATACACTAGGTGTTTTCGAACGAGTACGCCAGTATTTCATACACCGACTCAATTTTTGTAATGAAATGGGAGGCCACCAATTTGAACACTTGTAGAATTTCTTATGGTAGTGCGAAAGGACATTGGTAGTGCACAGACATGCATTAATTTTCTTATTTTATTTTTCGTCAAAGTGAGACAATCCCGCTAAAATGTTTATTAAACTCAATAATGTTTTACAACACACAAAGTCGCAGGACGCATTCCACTATGGCGCAGCACGCAATGAGTCATTCCTGGTTGCATACTTGGTAGGCAATAGCAGTTCTCTGTGAAATCAAACATTTAATGATTACCCTTAAAGGACGAGATTTAAACAGTTTTTGAAAGGGACATTTCTTTTCCTAATGTTTCCGACGTTTGATTAAACATCTGTCACGCACGTTTTTTAATATGAGTGGTGCCACGCCATTTAAACGTGATTGAGGTGTGTTAAATGTACAAATCCCTCACGTTGTCAATGATTTTATCAAGAAAGCCGTTTTCAAAATATCACAATAATTAGGAATGTTTTCTCAAACTTTGGAAGCGTCTACAGCTCTTCCTATTTGACCTGGACCACGGGTTCCCTACATCAAACTTTCTATTTCCGCTTCAAGAATAACCTGTTAAAGTTTGTCGGTATGTTTTAGATACATGTTGTAAATTATAGCTTTTAAAGCTTTAATAAGTGTGAAGGGATAACAAGAATTTTAGAATCATTGATACTTATTGAACCATGTGTGTTTAAATGAAGTAACATGGATTTTACATTGACTCTTGTTGTTTATCTAAACATTTCAGATTTCTATTCGTTGTTGACTTCGGAATGACCATGCATAAATTCATAAATCGTTATATACATTATTCTTCTGAATACAATATTATAATTACCACGGAAAAAACTCAGGCTGTACACTGTTCAAGACAGATTGTCCAAAAATTCAGTGTGATTAGCGAAAATTATTTTTGTAATACTCTCAGAACTTAATGTAAAATGACATATTTATTTACAGACTGTAAACAGTAATATAATTTTAAATGTTATTTCTACTCCCGATTTTACCTGGCATAAAACAAATAACAAACGCAAACAAATACGTGGACAGTCCGCTAGTATATGACTTACAAAATAATTTATATTGATAAAGAGCTTAGTTAAAAAAAAAAAAACCAGAAATGTGCGTGTGTGTGGCTTAACGATTTGATAAAAAGCTTTTTTTTTTTTTTTTTTTTT
>PNEQ01130664.1:0-25849 GCA_003012365.1 Medauroidea extradentata | reverse complement strand
AACCCGAGTGTTTTCTAGCACTTACTAACAATTGCAGAAGTGAGTACTACAAGCTGCTGAAGACTCTTCTCAAACTCAGGTGATTTATTACCAACCAAGAATAAATATTTTGGTTTGACAAATTTATCAACAAAAAAAATTAATTTATATTCAAACCCCGAGCATACTTCTAGCTGGTTTCGACAGTTTCCACTTCTAACATGTATAGTCTTGAACACTTGAACTTATCTACACAGTTAACAAATTTAATGTTTCCCGTATGCAAAAGTGGCTTGGGTTTCATGAGATCATATACAAAAAAATCCCTAAGTATGACTTCATAAGAAGTTACATTCATATTTACTTGCAGTTGACGCACACATTAAAAAAATAGTGTAAAAGATACTTACAGTCATCCTACGTTTAAAATGTCACCAATGCGTACGGTACTTTGTGACGTAGGCGACAGAACGCATACTTTTTCTAAATTATTTAGGCAGAAGTTAATTAAGTTAGCATAGCTGT
This sequence comes from Medauroidea extradentata, assembly GCA_003012365.1. Classification (NCBI taxonomy): domain Eukaryota; kingdom Metazoa; phylum Arthropoda; class Insecta; order Phasmatodea; family Phasmatidae; genus Medauroidea; species Medauroidea extradentata. Next base: position 25,345 of record PNEQ01130664.1, on the reverse strand, counting down.
TGACTTCCCGGAATGAATAATGGATGTAATCTACCGAAAAATTCTTCATGAAAATTTATTAGTTGCAACGAAATTTTGCAGTCATTGTCTTGTGATAGAAGAACAGCCAAACATTACAAACGAAGCAAAATAGCTGCACCTGAAGAATCACAGAAATGATTCACGATTGGTTCAAGGGCATAGAAAACACAATCAACAAAACAATATGTTATGTAAATTATATACAATTATAAAATTGTTATTTAAAAACTAGTTTTATCACACTACTCAAACTATTATGTCGAGGAGTGGAGTGCATATCTAATCATTACAATTTTAACTTTTCTCACATCATGTGAAAGGAACAGAATTAAAGAGCGCGTAATAAAAAGTCCCGTTGCATTTCACATAAACATTTTAAAATATTGAAACAATATTTTCCTTGTAAGTTAAACGGTCTGAAACACTTATCACGTACGCGAAAACGGAAATGAAAGTTCACAGAACTGTGGTACCGTTTCGAACTTGCCTACAGTTGGTGCTATTGTAGTGTAAAGTAGATAGGAATTTTTATGGTATATACTAATGGCAACAGTTAGTTTACTACCGATTAACCCGGCAGGTTTGCTTGAAAATTAATTTCTCGTAGTTGGAATACTTTCCAGATAACGCATATACGAAGATTTGCCAACACATTGCAGCAAGGTATGCTTTTATTTCCGTCAAGAATCCCTTTTAAAATGTATCTTATTTAGAGATCGGTATGTCAGAAACACACATCCAAAAATGATATTGAGTATTTCTAGTAAATTAGGGAAAGGTAAAAATTATTCAGGAAAAAAAAAAAGAACTACAAATACATAAACTGTTTGGGTAGATCGTCCATACAATCTACTGGAGGTGCAGAAATGGGAACATTTTGATAAGAACAATCTAGAAAACGTAAATATTTCCTTCAGAGAGAAAGAGACAGAGAAAAAGACAGAGATGAAATCACACAAGGTAGATCTCAGTTATACCGAGGTTCTAAATAAAACGTGTTACGTTAACTGAATATTATAGTAAGTGAGTGACGAGCTTTTGCAAAGTTGGAATAAAGCTTCATTTTTTAGTTATTACTAACAAAGTAAACGTAATTAAAATCCTTTAAACGTTGTTGTGGATTAACAGGATCTTCAAGAATCTCATCAAATGCTGCTTAACACTTTCAACCCTATGAAAATAGGATTGGTAGCAACACGTACATTTTTCTTTACCTACGAATTGTATCTTAAGCATACGCGTAAGCTATTATGCCCTTTGAGTAATTAGAGTAACTAATGAGCCCAAAATAGTAACCATATTTTTGCAGCTGTTCATATCTCACCACTTTCGTTCAAAACTCACACAAACTTCAGCTTGAGCGATACCGTGTTTAGGGCGTAAGAAATGTAAAAGCAGACGGTCCACGACAAAGTAAGTACATTTTGACGTTTGAGAATCATGAAATTTATACGCTTGTGTTTATTGGTTACTCTGAAATATTTTTATTGTTTGTACCGTGGTTACACACGTAGGTTGAAAAGAAAGACAAGGCTTCAGAAATGCTTGCTTGATCAATTACCTATATCGCAATCAGAACAGAAGATAAATTGTAATGCTTACTGTTGAAAACATCTACCACACGTTAATAGATATCATATTTCTAAACTGTCAGTTCTATGTACGAGACAGCGAAGGCAAGCTAAGGGAGAATTTGAACTTCGCGTTTCGTGTACAGAAAGGTCGTTAGAGACGGTGATACAAAAACTGGCACAGTGACAAGACCTGGGAGAGGAATCGACAATGGAAATTTGAGGTAACCTTCCTAGGATTCGTCTGGAGTGATTTTGGAAAAAAAACACTAAAACCAAATAGCCGTGGTTGGGTATCGAATTCGGGCCTTCTGGATGAGAGACCAACGTTTTATCGTTGCACCATCTTGTTCCTTCTCGAGTCAGAAATGCAATTCGTGTGTGATTTTAAGGAATCAAAAGCCAAATAGCAATTTCAAATAATTCGAATAATTTCAAACTGACAGTGAATAAATGCCAAGGAATAGGACCATATAATAAAAATTACTTTTTAAGCGTTTTATTCTTTACGAACATCGTTGCATTTGCTGGAACCATTCGAAACACACTTTTTTCAATGTATCCGACGAACGAAAATTCTTTAAGAAATTTCCTAATCTTCCCTTTACAAAACATCTTGGTATGGTTTGTTACAAGATTCTAAATCGCAAAGTTAAAGTGATGTATGAGATTGTCTACACCTTAGACAATTTGCAAAATACAACATTTCAAAACTGCAAGTTGAATATTTTCAGTAATAGAACATTCCTTCGTGTTTCGGTATGTGTTGTAAGGATTATGGTGAAAGATGTGTGCAAAATATATACTTGCCAAAAATTATCAATTAAAATATACGCACAAAGTGCACCGGTGAAAATATTCCTTCCATAGCAATGATACATCCAGGGTGAAAATTCGAGTAAAAAGGTAACTTATGCTGTTCACATGGGTCTCATATCTATATACATGTAAAGCCACAAGAAGTATTACGCTTCTAACTGTAGTTTGAGTTGGCTGGACCAACCAACTGGCTCCTCAATACCATATCAGTTGCCTGCAAACATGATGTTCTGATAATCAAACTCTACTACAGAGAAATGGGGAACACACTACATGCTGCAAAAAAATGCCTTAAAGGCAGTACAACGTAGATTGTTCTGGGAGTATTTCTTCTTGGAAAAATGCGGAGAATGAATGCGTTTCTGTGCCCAGGAATATTAATGTATGGCACGATTAAAACAACTGGATAACCGTTCATACATTTTCCCGATACCCATGATCAAACCTGCCTTTTGGATTCGTGTTATACCACACATGACACTACGTTTACAGACTTACACGCGTGAAGGTGATGTGAGAGGGTTTTACGTTCCTTCAACGACGAGGTCTGAGGAGCCTTTGAGGGTTAAGTGAGGTGTAGGGACAACGCAACATCTATGCTAGAGTACGAACCCAGGACCTCTCGCACAGTAGGCAGGCAGTATTTAGAGCTTCTTCGTGAAGTCTACCTTTGTTTGGCATTGTTGGATGTACCAGTGGATGAATTGCAGGTGTAGCGGATTGTCACAAAATCCACAACATACACTTGCTGAAAATCGTACGGGAACAATGAGTAACGATTTAAAAAAGTCACCTAGTATCGTATCATGGACACACGTGGGTTTGTTGCTGGAATAAGATTTACTCACTCCATAGTTTCTTGGACGGCAGGAATTCTTACAGAAAGACATTGACCCCATGAGCTCTAGTAAACGACTCTCTTTGCTTGATAAATACGCCTTCATTTGTGATTGTTTTTTCCCGCTTCTCAGCACACCAGAAATGTGTATGCAATTTCAATCTATTAAACGACTCCATTGGAGTGGTTTTGTGTACCAATATTTCACAACACACAACATCACACATTTAAAGACTAGCAAATGTGCTTGACACGTGTTCCTTTTGCGCCAGTGCTCTTGTATTAGTTGGTGTTGCCTACTTTGCTATACCCTGGGATCTTGATATTGATGTGTTCAGAGGTATGTCATAACAGGAAAAAGGATCAAGAAACGTTTATTGTGTCAATTTCGATTTCTGGACACGCTAAAAACTCACTCCATGTCCTGTTTAGTTTACGCAGATCTTGCGATAGCTTCCTTAAGTGCATAAATTTAATTTGCGAATCTGGCCCTCTAAGAGGTATGTCTAAACTAAACTACGTTTCAGATCTAACGTTTTAGTGGTCGTATATTTCGTTTGGTACTTACATGCAGGGCCTGAATAGTCACATTTTGAAACAATATATAGCTAACAAAATGTGAAGGGGGTGAAACCGAAAACACTTCTAGAATGAAAACATGCAAACCAAACATTATCAAAGATGTCTCATTTTAAGCTCTCTTACTCACTCCAGCAAAACTAGCTGCGAAAAATATCCTTTGTCAAAATCACACAACTGGCTGGCATTTTTATATGAACGAAACATGATAGACAAAATTCCCTGCATGTATTAATCATTTTAGTTATTGTAATAAGTAGAGCATAAAATTATTAAGTAATGCCAAACGCTAATTTTTGGAAAATGGCTCCATACACATTTTAAAAACCGCAATTAGGAACATTTTAAGTTATAATATAGTAATCCTTCAGTTAACGCTATTTAACAAGATTCGTAAATTGAATTAATTAATTTTAAGGTGTTTGTTCAAATTCTTCTGAGACAGAAACCAATATGTGTGCAAACTGGGGAAACTCGTATTGCGTTACACATTCGCCAGATATATGGCTGAAAAATCAGTAAGTAGACAACACCCATCTTTCCACCCACAGAGCGGCCCACCTCGTCAGGCAGATGATTCAGGCACGTTACAACAGACTCAAGCACGCTTCTAGACATATGTCGTCAGTCATTGTGAGACCAGAAGGAAATGACTTCCTCGGTGGACATCACGTCGTAATAGCGACGTCCTTGGGAACACTCACGCCGCGACATCTGGCATGCGACGCGGCCGGGAAAGCTAAGGGAAAGCTAGCTCGTCAGTGGTGGCTGATAAATTGTGAACAGGGAGGTAGGCAATCCACGCCCGATTCGTCGATACTTCCTGGACCTCCATCGATCTGGCAGCCCTTCCAAGCATTTACTGATAAGATATCCTACTTACTCAATATGACCAATTCAGTAGTTATGTTTTGAAAGTACATCATTGTAGAAAGTCACGCGATTGTGGCGAAAATATATTTGCACCATTTTGTTCCAATGCTTTACTTGCACACCGGAAAATCTGCTTCGTGATTACTGGCAGCGTATCTTCGTTCAGACACTTCTCTCATTTGACTGCAAATCAGAACAAGCTTATTGTAATGTCATACGTCTATGACTTTTCAGTGGAACTACCAAGACAAGTAGAATTTAAAACATAGCACGTACGACAATGAACACAAATGGTACAGATAATCTTTTCGCCACAAAACCGTTAGTGAGAGTGAGAGAGATTTTGCTCAGCGTTTTCAGTGCTGATGAGGGGTGACATGAGGTGAATATGGAGCAGCACCAGAATGAAAGAGCCGTCGGGAATCGAGCCCGGATCGCCTGGTGGGAGGCGAATAGTCTTACCATTTGGCCACCGCTGTCTTCACAAAATTGTGGCTATACGCCTCTGCCATAGGAGAGAACTTGAGACAACCAGTTACAGATGCCTTTAAAAATTACATCACTTGCGGTTTTTTTACTAACAATAACACCAATCGTTAGGCCCGTGTCTTGTGACTAGCAACAAAAGAATAAAAGTGTGAATTTCCAACAAGTGCTTCATGTCCTTTCAAAACAAAGCTATTTAAATTCTTAAAACTTTGTAGAAAAACGGTAAAAATTGTAGAAAATAATATAAATGCTTCAGTAAATTATAACAATAGCTTTCTTAGTCATAAAATCATTGTTTTTGTTTGTGTACAGATTGTAAAACTCTATAAAAACAACAAATAATACACTCTGAACAAAAGTTAATGAACTACTTCAGGATACCCTTTTAATAACACAGATAATAACAATTTTCATTTTCAGCACATTTCGAAAATCTATAGTACAAACTGCATTGACTGTTTGTGCGAACATAAAACAGTAACATTGCGAATTTGACGTGTCCTTTCCAGTTGACCACAATTATTTACAAATATTTTTTAATATGTTATATTATCTGTCTGAAAATTAGATTGTACTTGGTACTAATGTATAGTTTATATTTGTTTTCTTTTTAGCCAATGCATGTTAGCAGTTATGAACCACTTACAAGACACGTGAAGATTATTGTTATGTTTCATCGGGTATTCAGAAGTCAATGAGTTAGGTTTTGTTTCAAGTTACGCAGATTTCAGTAATCTCAGTTTACCATCCGAGCGAGGGGGCACAACGGTAACACGTTGGACTCGCATCCAGGAGGACCAGGGTTCGATTCCTGGCTCCAGCCATTCTGATTTCTGGTATCCATGGTTACACGAGATACCTCCAGGCGAATGCTGGTATGTTACATTAAGGGTGTTCAAGTGCGATAAAATCATAATTTTACATCTTTATGAAATAGCGTTAGTTTTGTAGACGATGCTTGTGAGTACAGTTTCCTCTTACAAAACAATTTTAACTCGCATAGTTTTCTCATAACGAGGTGTCAAAGTCAAAATTTATTTGTTTCGCTGCCATGCAAATAGAGAAAACCAACTGACCTGCTAGAGTAAAATAAGTCACTGTGACATAACATCCAATTAGCTATGCAATAAAGTATTTAAAAGACCATAACGTAATATTACGAATTTTTTTAAAAAATTGCAAACGTATAGGAAAAAAGTGGAAAATTCAAACATTTTTTAAAATTCTAAAATAGGTCCCGGGATTTAAAAAAAATGTTGTATTACGTAGCGGTGGCATGAAATTTCACCGTGAATTATTTCACTTACGTAAGTAAATTGGTTTTTACTATTTGCATGGCAGCAGAAATTGCAAATTTTGATTTTGACGCACCGTTTAAGAAAACTATGCTAGTTAGAATTTATTCGTAAGAGGATACTGTACTCACAAGTATCACCTACAAAACTAACAATATTTAATTATTTATTTATTTAATTTATTTACCCACGTATAGTTCAGCCATGGGCCGGTTTGCAACAAATACGTGTTTGATTTTATCGCACTTGAACGTCCTTAACAAAGAGTCATGGCCGACTCCTCTTCCAGCTCCTGTGATTGTACCACGTCACCTTCTCTAATGACTTCGCTGTCGACGAGACGTAAATACCACTTACCTTACCTTAGTTTACTGAACTTAGTGAATGCGGGGAAGTCCCTGAATGTACGCCGTGAGCACTTCTATACCTGTTAATAATTATCTGATACGTTGGCTCTTTATCTAACGGCCACACTGTTTGCGAGATGTCCCGCTTTTCCATAGTTGGTTCACGATAAACTAAGTATTACTGAAAGTCTTGCTAATATGTATTTTCAGTCAGTTTATTTCTTTGCACTACGCGTAAATTAGTTGTCTAGGTTTTCGCTACTACTTAAAAAACTATTTTGTTAAAAATTAGTTCTGATCAGTAGTTAAATACAACAGTCAGTAAACGTTCCCTATGGGAAGTAAAATCTCGCAGCACATACAAGGGCTAAGAAAAAACATAGCTCAGAAATTGATGTCAATGTTCAGTAACTACTAACAATGTTTTTATATAGGTTTTCATATACGGTTTTATTACTCGATTTTTGTCTGTCTGGTCAGGAAAAATTTTGCAATACATTTTATACTAATTTCCCGATGAACTACAGACCTATAACTAATAAGACGTTGCTCAGAACTGCAAGACAATGCAATGTAAGGAAACCATTTTAAAATATTTATTTAACAATAAAAAATAAGAAAATTTTCTTTATATGCCACGTTACACGTTAAATAAACTTCTCGATGCGCTACAGACTTGAAACTTTAAACATAGCTAAAAAAAATCATGACAAAGCAATATGGAAGGAAAAATATTGTAACATATTTATTTCATAAAATAATATATTTCATGTACTGCCTTTTTAATACACATGAATTCAGGAAATAATATTTAAAAAATAAAAAAAATAACAGTGATTTTTAAATCGAAGGAAAAGGACAAAATAATTAATCTTGTCAAAATATTTGTAAGATTAAAACGAGAAGCGTGGAGCACACGCAATAGCCAATAGTAAGGAGTGTAGATAGTAGCTGTCGCTGAGAAAACTCATATATCATATGCAGTGTAATAAAATTGTTAATGGCTTAGGTGAACTATTCATGCATCGCGAGTACTCGTTTTAATTTTACTAGTATACATATTCATAGGAGACATTACGTTACACTATTTAGTCCGTTATAAAACAGGAAGATAACTTTTTTATATATTATTTGTTAGAATATGTATTCTGCAGTGTAATGGTAGCGTGATACGCGTGGCAGTGTATCGGAGGTCGGGAAAAATTTAAGTGATGCAAATTATTTCGTTCTACAATAACACACACAAAATAATGATTATTTCGTACTATACAAACTCAATATGACTGAATAATTTAACAATAATAGAACATGGGAAATTGGCCAAGAAATAGAAATTTCCAAAAATAAATATATCTGTTAAAATTACGCAGGATCTCTTCGATAACAATTATTTTATTTCGTTTCATTCAATAAAATGTATTGGAACTACTTACACATAAACCATTAAAATTATTAAACTGGGATTGCTTTTAAGTAAAACCTATACACCATATATGGTGATACCTGTTTATGTGAAACACGCCTTCGATTTATAACTATAAATAAATAAGTGCAAACATATACACATATGTGTGGGTGAATAGGTAGGAATGTATATACATACATATATATAGCTTATGTAGACTATTTATTTACATGTCGTTATATTAATTAGATACAATTATTGCTTCGTTTCAGCCGAGCGTGGTGGAGCAGTCAGAAGGAAATGTTTTCGATCCCTTGCTCCGACCATCATAATTTCGGTTTTTCGAAGTTTTTCTAAATCACTCTGGTGGTGTGGTTCCTTAGTAAAGACCCTAGCCAATTCCACCCTCTTTCCCTCCCGCGTACCACCGCCAAGGTTTAGTTCCATTCGAACGCATGTAAAACTTACCATAAAATTTAAACAAAACTCAAAAGAACTTCATTTCTCGAAATTATGGACAATGAATAGCATTTGTCTACTGACTTAAAAACTTCTACACTGAATTGAAGGTGAGACGGCTACTTTGAAAGAAACCCGACGTTAACGACACAGAGTTTTGTGGTTAGCTTAGCTGGAGGTACGTGCTGCAGGACGTTCGTCAGTACCTCGCTGTTTGTTTGTAATAAAGATTTCACTCGGCAGATGTCCCGTAACTTGAAAAGTCATGGCGAAAGTGTACGGCCGAGGAGCAGTAAGCTATAAAAGTGAGTCTGAACCTGAGTACTTCAGCATCCAACCAACTGCGCGTCAACTTACACGCAGCCACTCGCACCAACATGAAGTTCTACGTAAGCAAACATTAAGTTATTTAGTCGTAACAGCTATGAATATGTAAACATTTCTCTAAACGTTGACTTCGTACAAAGGACAACACACAAACCTCGTATTCTGATATTACTTCTAACATTAGCGTGTTATATTACACAAATATAGCGAAGTAGCTGCCTTCAAGAAAATATTGTAGTAATAACATTAGTTCACCAAACATACTAGGAACCAACATTTAATTACTTTAATAGCGCTTAGTGTCTGAAATGCTCAAGTTTTCTGTTCCGAAGGCTAATTTCTGGGTCGTATTCATGAATGAGGCAGTCATCAGACGTTCAAATTTAACAGTTCGTGTTTGAATGGCTTTCAAGACCAAAACACTCAACAAAATACTAAAACTATAAGTTTGAGTTGTGAGTTATTTACACGTTTTTCTTAGTTTTAAGGTGACAATGTCTGTGCCTAAATATCAATTATATCAAAATTATTTAGGATATAAACTATGCGCAGTATTCAAAGAAAAACTTCGTGATTTAAATAGCAAACGATTTTACTTTCCTTAAACACTAACCTGTTTATAATATTATGAAAAGTATTACAGTACAGCGAAACACCGATATAAAATCTAAACAAAAACGTGAGACAGCACATGTTAAAAAATTTAAATTACCAGAAACTTTAGAAGAAATTTGTTAATGTAAACTCAGTGTGAATGAAATCTGACTGGTAGATTTATGCAATTCTTACCAGCCGAAAAAAAAAATATTGATGAATTGACAAAAACTTTTCAAATATATATATATATATACACACCTGTGTGTGCGCGCGTGTGTGTGTGTGTTTGAAAATGAGATTCTTCATGCGAACATTTCACTATGTTGTATTCTGAGTATAGTTCTCGTGTATCTCTTTTTTTCTGTCCTTTAAATTTATGTATCACATATTAAATAAATAGTAATTATTCCATACAAACATAGAGGTTAAGTAATGACAATGTGTTCCTTCAATTTTATTTCGGACATTAATGTGAATAAAATATATGATAAATTTAGAATTGATGAAAGTCGTAAAAAGTTAACATATAATATATTTAAGTTCCTTTTTTTTTTTCTTTAACTCTAAAGGTGTACAAATCGACTTAAAAAATAAAAAACAAATATGGTGCATCTAACACTGCAACGATTTCAAGTTCAATTTATAATGTGGAATTATACAAAGTCCATCTAAACCTTCACTAACCAGAAGCAAAAATGTTTTATTCAAATAAATGCACTTAAAGTAGAAAATCATAATTTTAATGTATGCTTCGTAGAAACGTTGATGATAAAATTTGTTAATTGCGAAACTGTGTGTAATTGACATACGATAATTATTTTACAGGTATACTGTCTTATTTTCCTGTTTTCTTCGGTAATCGCCGAAGAGAAGAAGGAGAGAAAGGACAAACAAGAGAAAAGGGGCGTGGTAGAAGTCAACTATGGTGGCGAACAACTCGGTTCGGAAGGCGGCTATGTCACCAGCGGAGGAGGTCATAATGGTGGTGGTGCTCTCAGCAGTGGAGGAGGAGGCTACAGCAGTGGAGGAGGAGGCTACAGGAGTGGAGGAGGAGGCTACAGCAGTGGAGGAGGCGGCTACAGCAGTGGAGGAGGTGTCTTTAGCATTGGAGGAGGTGGCTACACCGGTGAAGTAGGAGCACTTACTATTGGAGGAGGTGCCCTGAGTAGTGGAGGCGGTGGTTACAGCGGTGGAGGAGGTGGTTACAGCGGGGGAGGAGGTGGTTACAGCAGTGGAGGAGGTGGTTACAGCAGTGGAGGAAGTGCCCTTATCGGTGGAGGAGGTGGCTATGTTGGTGGAGGAGGTGCTCTTAGCAGTGGAGGAAGTGGCTACAGTGGTAGTGGAAGGGAAACTAGGCTCGGCAGTAGCCCCATCAAGAGTATCCGCATTACCCAAGAGGAGCATGTGATCATAGAGAAGCCATACCCAGTGCACGTGGAGAAGATCGTTCCGTACCCGGTAACGGTAAAGGTGCCCATACACGTGGAGAAGCACTATCCGGTGGCGGTGGACCAGCCGTTCGCCGTGCCGGTGGAGAAGGAGGTGCCATTCCATGTGGAGCGGCAGGTGCCGTACCCCGTCAAGGAGCACGTGAAGGTGGTGGTGCCCACGCCGTACAAGGTGTCTGTACCCAAGCCCGTCGCCGTCAAGGCCGAGAAGACGGAGACGGTGGCCGTCCCCTACCCAGTATACCTGCACAAGGAGGTGCCCGTCTATCTGAAGGCAAGCGAAGAAGGCCAAGACGCGATCTCGGAGAGTCATGTGTCGAGTGATCTCGGAGGTTATGCGTTCAAAATACACCACCGATAAAAAACATTTACATATTTTTCTAAATAACTTCTGACATAGTCTACCTAAATCTATTTTTATTATATTTTACCAATAAATATACAGTGTATTTACATTATAAAATTTTCTGCGAAATTTATTGTTGTAATATTACGTATATTTAGATTGAACATAAAAGTCCAGTGATGAAATTTAAAAAATTAATTTTATTTATTTAATGTGTGCTGCAGTGTACTTAAATTCGTTATCAATAGATACAAATATTTAACAAAGGATAATTTTTAATTAATGACAATATTTATGAATGCTTATATTAAATGGGGGTGTCATACTTACACCTATTTCAGAAAATTATGTTATCGCGCCGTGCCATACTTTAACAAAATTTCATAAAATTCCGTGCAGTTAACAACATTAAACATGTTCAAGAAATTTACAGAAAATATGAAAGCATACAAAAAGTACTTTTTAAGCAGTACACTGCAGTAACGTGACCTATAAATACATTACAAACTTTATATGTATTGTTGTGCTAATAATTTTTCATCATATAATTTATGGCATTTTCGCAAATAAATTAATTAATTAAAAATTACAAAATTTAGTCCTTATTTTTGTTAAGATTAATATAAATACAGCATATTGTGAAAGATTAAATGATTTAATGAAAAACATGATAGTTAATGACAACAATAGGTTTTTTTTAAATTTCGTTTACATGACTATTAAATGTATATATTTTTGTTCTCCTCTTGAAGTTCGTCATTCATGTAGTTATCACAAGCCTTCTAATAATTTTGCAGGCGTTTGTATAAAATATTTATTAATAAATCAGTTTTCACGTCTTGGAAGCATTATTTGAATATTTTTCACTTGACCGTATTTAGCTGAACAACGTAGGAAGTAGAATTATTATTAAATAACATATATATTACCTCCCGTGTCACGAAACTTCTAAGTCATTTATAAAAATAATGCTTATTAAGTGTAAATATCACTATATAAATTTTTTAGAAATTAATTTTACAATATTTCTCTTAAATGTAATTTAATATTTCTTTCAAAATGTGTTATCCTCAATAGAAATAAGTCTGTGCATAGTATTTGCAAACAAACTACCTAACCAGACAGAATACTTTGTTAAATAAAGGCGAAATTTATTAAGTATAGACTAATTGTAATGTGTGAAGGTGCTCGCAAGAAAAATATTCATTACTTCATGTTTGTACACTTTATTGTATGATTTTTTAATTAACTTGGAACTATATGTTTTAAAATTTTAATTCTTTTACTTAATTAGTTTTTAAATGACGACACAGCAAAGTTAAAATTTGGATGGTAAAGGAACGTACAAATTATAATAGGAAACTGACATACTGAAGTTAAATAAATAATACTAACATTACTCGTCTGAGAAGGCGCACTGAATGGTGGAAACCAAGAGATTACATTGAACGGAAGGGAGTGTATGTTAGTGTAGAAGAGGAAAAGAGACAAAAACGGACAAAAACACGCTTCGCTTTTAGTCGGTTTTCTCACAAACATATAAGTTACTAAAGGGTTTTAATACAGATATGCAGTCACAGAGGACGCATCTACGTTACTTTAGTTAAATAATTTGTTTAATAGGCGCATTTGTACTATAAATAAATGCTTCTATATTACAATATTCAGCTGAAATGCTCAATTCGTTTACAATCGTATTGATATTCTAGTACAAAAACTTTGACTTCAGTAACAGAGACGCGGCCGTCTGTGGACGCGGCCTTTGTCTTCACTTCAAAAATAGTTCGTTATATTATTCTTCAAGAAATTATAACAAACAAATTATCAGGAAATAGTGTTTATTTATTAACTAGGGACACTACTTAACCTCTAAGGTGTGCGTATGCAATGACTACACAAAACCAACGAAATCTAAATGTTTTCGTGCCAGGATTATGTAGTCAATTGAAATGTCTACAAAACCAACACTATATCAATTAAATTTTAAAAAAAGTAGTTTTAGTTTGCACGAAAATGAAAATTACGACACTTGTTTTAGTATATGTAGAACTAGAACATTTACCACAATTGCTGCCCAGAATGGGATGTTGGGAGCGTGGGGATTATCTCTAAACAATTGCTCAGTAACGAATATTTAAGTGATTAAAACAAAGGCAATTTAACTATCCAAAATATTTAGTAATTAAAAATGAAATAGTCTTATAATTTATTAATTTCAAAGAAATTTAATTAAATTAAAACCAAATTAGTGGGGCTAAATTATACCGTATTGTGCGGATACACGAGGGCCAGGGTATCATGCCCTGGAATGCAGAATTACTACAGGCGCTCCGTTGGCATCTGCATGCCCCGAAGGTCCTACAGTGGAGAGACGCCGGAATGAGATGGGAGAGGGAAGCGGGAGATCCCCGACGCCGACCAGCGGCAATGTTCGGCACGATTCACTCGTGCGAAAATCCACAGACCGACCCCTCCGGGAATCGAACCTGTAAAGCTTTGGTGGGAGGCGGGTGCAATTGCTACTGTGCGAACCGTGCTCACTTTTTTGGAATAGACGTAGAACATTGCAAATCGCGGTGTATGTAAATAGTAATTATTACTATTAAATTATTGGTTATAATTTTACTATTATACAAAGACCAGTAGAAAAAACATTAATTTATCTTTCTGTTCAGTGACCTGCAGTAAAATATCAACCACATTAGTTACAAACGTCACTCAATTGCTGTAAGAATAACTTCATAAAATCCAGTTTTCAAAAATACATTTTGACAGTAATGTTTCGTATACGAAAGTGGAATTGTGCAATGTTGCAACACGTATGCTCACGACGCTGTCAGCAAGGGCCATAATATCTCTTACGCAAACAACAAAAATCTGGTCGCAAGTCATATGACAGAAGCCATATAGGCGGAGAAAGCAAGTAACATCTGGGAACATCCGAAAAGGTTAAGTTTCTTGATCCTGCTTGCCTTGTAACCAAGCCATTATCACGAGCGGAATTCTAGTTCACGTCTACGAATATTGGTTGCCTTGTAACGTTAGCATTTGTCAGAACCTGTTTCTATGTCATACAATGTAATACTGCTCATTTGCTGTTCTAACTCCTCGCCAAGCCCACAAACACGGTAAAATTCACGTGTGGTAGATGTAGAGTGTACGTTAATGAATAATCAAAGTTTCATGGTAGTCAAAAATATTTTCGAAAACAATAAAGAGAAACAGTAGACAGCAGTTTTTACCCATTTTTCCCAAGAGCTGTGTTTCTGGGACGAAATTTCTGACGCTGAAATTCCATGCATATTATTGCCACGCAACAGATTACTTGTAACAAATGTGACACACTTGCAAAACATTTTCTCATAAATTTAGCATAGACTGTTCTCCAGAAAATCTTTTGATGGTTTTCGTGCAATAACATCCGGATTCCTGAAAACTTCAATTAAACTTTTTAGCGTTGACTTTTATAAATGTGTGCAAAATGTTTCATCGGTAGCGAAGAGATTTAGATACCGAACTAGCGGTTCAGACAAATTAGAATCGTGGAATATATCCGACTTGGTCTGTGGTAAGATCTAATTCCAGACTTCACAAGACGTCATTTCAGGAAAACAATGAAAAAATAAATCATGTCGGCTGGACCGTGAAACAAACCCGTGTCCTCCCGAATGAGAAACCAGTGTTTTACGATAGCACTGCAATGCTCGGTTGAATTTTGAAATAGAGCCATAATTCAAAGTATTTTCACCCACCTGTGCTTCTCGTGCTACAGTACACAGTCGCACTCTTTTTTCTATTTAATTTCGGGAATATAACACAAATTTTCCTAACTTGAAATAAATGTGCATTTTGACGCGTCGTTCTTTCTAATGCAACGTATTTTAGCCTACAATCAGAAATTCATAATGAAAAGAGGCACGTACTATTGGAATTTCAGTAAGTAATAAATAAGTTTTTTTAAAAATACCATACGTATAATTAATGCGATTGTACGTAGATTATAAAGCTATGCATGTGCCACATCCTACATTACTGTTTTAATGGTTCTGTCTATTCAGTATTCAGATTAAGAGAAAATCGTGCTACATAAACTGTATTCCAAAAAGGATGTAAAATATCCGTTCATATGCTTTACAATTTTACAAAATTCCAACGCGGGCAAAAAAATATTTCGTTTTTGTGGTTTCTATACGCCTAGTGTAAGAAACGCAAATTTAAGATTATGCATATGTATCAATAAAACATTCACTTCCAATGACATTTATTTATGCATTCACAGATGTTACAACCGAAATCTAAATATTCACAACTCAGCATGACATCCTACACATGTAAAACTGCACAGCAATGTCACTGTGACAAATTTATGAACACACCACCATAGTTATTACAATGAAAACAATAGAATTTAATTTTTGAAACAAATGTTTTTAACTTATTTTAAAAGAATCCTCTCTTCTATTGCGTGCATTCAAAAATATTCATTCCATGTACAATTCGTGTAGTCAACATCTGTATGTACAGAAATTTGTTATGAATAATCTAATGTAATTGTGATCATCTACATCCAGGTCATTTTACGGTGTATGAAGGAGTGAGTTATTAAACCGACTAAAGGATTATTAATTTACTACTTAGAACTTAAAAAAAAATGAAAATATACTAACTGTTTCGAATATATGAGCACATATTTCGAAAAAGTGCTGAAAACCATAAGGCAAAAGTGACTTATAAGTATTGCAAATGATCAATAATAATTCCCACTTGTTTTCATTTCAGACGCATAGCATGAACACGATAGGTAATAATGTTTAACACGTTAGTAATTATGACCACTGTTTTTCAGTAATTTTTGTTGTATCGGATTTCGAAGTTTATCCACAGTAGTAGGAAATAACGGCCCATTCGTGTAATATCTTACAAACCTTTACACGAAAAAAAATTTGCGACAGTAATAACGGGTGGCCTAAGTGGCAAGAGGTATTAATAATTTTCAGCAGGTGTATGTTATTTAACAAGGAATGTTTAAACTTACAAATGCCATTAAAGTGTTTCGTAGCACTGTTTTGAAATTAAAGACGTATAATCAGCTTGTGCGTGAAAAACCAATTCTGAAACATTACATATATGACAGTCATGTACGCATCAGAGTGTCATCTAACATGTACGAACTAAATAAATGTGTGTTTATGTGTATGTATATATATGTAAAATTTTAGCCGCACAATACTGCCACGCTAACATAGTATCTCTTTTATAATCCTTAAGTTGTCCAGATCACGTTTGGATCTGGGAAGAATACTTAGAAAACCGTACGTTAAAATGTATTGTTAAACAAGCTTATCACGCTAAACTGCATGGTTCGCTGCACAGTAGTTAAAAAGTTCAATTCTTTTAAAATCGAATAAATGATTTAATAATGTGTGTTTTATAACTAGACACCAAATAAAATGTAACAATAAGTTTTTTTTTCAATCACAGTAAAATATATTCATGATTCATTCAGCTTATGCTATTATGTAAGACAAATGTTTCAAACATAACTGTAGTTAATATACTAAACATCTATAATTAATAAAATACATTTTTAAAACGGACTAAAAAAATTCAAACCAATATCTCCAATTAAGTTATTTGTAAGGTTAAAACGAAAAATTTGGGATGCATGCAATTTCCAGTAACTAATGCATAAATATTTCGCTTAAAACAATTAAAATGATTTATTTCACTGAAAATTATATTAACTCTTCTATGAAATTTCTCAACGACAGCTAATCGCTACCTGCTTACTATTATCGACTGTATGCGCCACATGTTGGTGGATTACAAGTAGTGGCAGCTCGTGGGTTGTTGCCAGGTAGGGCTGCAGTTGCCAAGAGCTGTACAGGATTGTGAGTGATTTTGAGGTATTAAAATAATGTGGGACACTTTTTGAGCAAATATTTTGCAGTAATAAATTTATTTTATGCAATTGCTGAAAACACTATTTTATACAATGTATTGTGGAGCAATGTAATTTACCACCTACTACAGATGATACTAGTTAACTACTTAAAGCATATCTACTCGTATATGCAGGTTGAAAAATAATATTTTAGTAAAATTTGTACGCATAAATGTGAAGTAATTTTTAATGAAGGTATATTTCAGTGAAACGAAAAAGAAATATAACCGTTTTCCACTTTACTTACTATTTATGTAGTTAAAAATAAATACATTTAGATCTCGTAAAGTTTTTGTTACTTAGTTTTAATAAAAAGCATCTCAAGTAGGCTGAACAGCCAAATTAATTTCATATATAGTTAGCCATACAACCTGACCAAATATAAAATAATAAAAGTAAAATATATATTTTTAAAATCGCGAAAAATGTACTTAATAACTTCTCGTTTCAGTTTCAGCTCATTGCGTCTTGTTTCTTCTGTTTACAACGAATTTTCTCATCCTGAGTTAGATTAAAATATTTTTAATACTTGGATAGTTTTATATTTATTTTCTCAACAAATTATTGTTTTTACCTTATAACTATCTCTTGTTTCCAAACAGCAAGGAAAATTCTAAATCAAATACCCATAAAAAGTTTTTAGAGGAAAACTTATTTATTCATTAAAAAAAAGGTTTTGTCTACTTTAAAACGGTTTTATTTAATGCATTACTGGTTTTTTGTTATAATAATATTTAATTAGCTACATTTTTCTATCAGATAAGATACTTACATGTTTGTTTTGCACAAAATTTAATTGTCAAATGCGTTGCGTGAAAAATTAAACATATTTTCAACTTTAACGAAACGGAGATATCTTACTTGCTACGCCACGTGCACAATTCGAATTAGAAAGATTCAAATAAGCTATAATTTTGAACAAAAACAGTTTTGATATACAGGAGTTATCGTTCTGAAACTCGATTTACGACTAAGCATAAAGTTTGTTTTCCTCACTGAAATAGAACTATTTGTTTGATCTTTCTGAAGGACTACTTGTATTTTCTATTTGTTCGCAAGTTTATCGTATTTATGTTTTCTTTACTTTCAAGACATACTCGCTATTGTCCCAAATTAAAGGTCTGTCTTTCAAGTGGTAATACAGGATTAAGCAGTTTAGTATTATTATTATATTATTAATATTATTTATTCGGCCAGTTTAAAATGTAAATATTAAAAGTTAAACAAACAGGCAATCTACCTATATCACTGCAGTACCATGTCATGGCGATGAGCATTCTCGTATTAACAGACGCGTAGAATTAATACATCGCGTAAGGACACGGTGTGCTTAGAAAGAAAATAAATTTGGCGTAGTGCACTTAGTAGTACTTAGTTCACGAGTCAAAGACGACCGAGCGTGGTGGAGCAGCGGAAAAACGCTCGCCTCGCATTCGGAAGAATCTGGGTTCTATCCTTGGCTCCGGCCATCCTGACTTCGGTTTTCCAGGGTTTTCCGAAATCACTCCAGGCGAATGCTGGAATGGTTCCGTAAACGGGTCTTAGGCAACTCCTTCCCCTCTTCTGCCAGTGTTCCTCTACCAATGCTATTTGCACGTACAATCAAATAAATAAATAAAGCTCGCCACAGCGGAACGATTTTTCTTACTTTATTGCATAGGGGGAGGGGAGTCTTCCTTGATGCTGGATGGGCTGTAATTATAAAGGTCCTACTTTTGCTAATTGCTTCTCAGCTGGTTTTCAATCTCAACCAATGTGATAAAGAAACGGGGTAACGTAACAATTAAAAGGAATGGTTTCCTACCGCCATTGGTTTATCCGTTTCGTTCTCAAACACCTGTTTCTGTGGATTAATCATTATTTCAGATAACAAGAAAAAAATTGTAAACTTGCGCAAGCGACTACAGTTGCCAAAAATGTAATAGAATCAATGCAATATGGATCCCAAAAAGTAAACGATACACTAAACTATGCATGCCTAAGCGAAAAACTTACTTCACACTCTTATTTTGCCATAAATACTAGCTGAGAATGATCAAATTAACATGGCTTTAAGTGCTGATTGCACAGTCCTATTGAGAAAAATCTAAGGCCTCTCTGAGTGAACTGTGAGAAATTTTCATTGCAGAGACGAAAAGTAAGTGAAATGTATGGAAAACTGGGAATTTCTTAAGGTGTCCTCAGACCTTCCTTAAGAATTTCTCAGGCTCCAAATCAATCATGGCGATCGTAAATTGAGGGTTAGAATGCCTAATGGGGGAGAGTAATATTCTTATTTTCAATTTAGTGGTAATATTTTAGTCGAGAAACATAAACACGGTGTAAATTTAAGAATGCATTGGGATCTACAAAACAATTTAAATTCGTTGTACATTTTTACATGAAAGCGATGTCGTGTTTTTTTACTGTAACTTTTGTTATCAAACAAAATGGTTACAATACCATTTTGTAATCAGAATCAACAACGTATTTTTATTTTATAATCTTTATTTTGCAATTTTTCTGTTTTACAGTATGCGAAACAATAAATATAAAATAAAAAATCACAGTCATGTCAGTTTTGTGTATAATAAATAAAAAATAATATACATGTTTGCTACATTCGCAAGTCAATGAACAAAGAGAAATTATTTTTCTGGCGAATATTGTGGTAACACTTCACCTCAACTGAGATATCTCAGTTTCCTGACTGTGCAATACAAACAAAAAAAAAAAGCTCAGAGCTTACTTAAGTTCTTTTTAATTTTACCATTACCTCAAGATTTTCCTCATTTGACTCTGCAATCCACCCTTAGCCTCTCGCGGTTGAAGTGGTAACTCAATGGTCACACGTGTTTGCAACGAAACGCTTACTTTCACAAGAATCTTTGTAACTAAGGTTGTACCTTACAGAAATGAAGGTATACAAGCAGAAGTGTGTAACGTCCGCATTCAATTGAATAAAGAACATTTTAAACGGAAGTGAGTCAATTATTACCTAAAATTATGCAATGGCTGGCGGCATTATGAGCTCTGAGAATAGCTCGTAAGGGATCAATTAGCGTGTGCTGTAAAACCAGTAAATAACCCCGTCCAAGTTACATATTTACTTTGCGAACACTTAGGGGCCCGGTGGCCGAATGGCCAGACAATTCGCTCACCACCAAAGGGATCCGAAATCGATTCCCAGCGGTGTCGGTACCAGTATTTTCGCATATGGGAATCGTGCCGGACGATGCCGCTTGTCAGGAATCTCTCGTTCCTCCCGCCCTTTAATTCCGATGCTGCTCAATACTCACCTCATGTCACCCCTCACCAGCACTTCAGACCTCGATGTTGAGCGCTGACCAAAAATCTCTCACTCACTTTGGCGAACACTTAAGATTGCGTGGTATATAATTCAGCGCTAAAAGTATCAGTTCAGAATTATTGATTTTTCGAAAATAATTTGCAAAAATAAAAAAAAAACGTCAACACCAGACAATAGTTTTTTCCATCTTTCTGAGCGAAAGTTTTTCTCGATTAACATTATATCTGAATAACAATCTCCGCCGCCGAAATTTCGTACATTTAATTGCGGCGCAAGAGATTACGCTTAACAAATGCATCATTCCGGGTAAATGTTTGCTCGTAAAGTTGGCCAATATAATTATCAAGGATTAGTGTTTTGTAGATTTTCTACGCTGACATTCAAAAACGTATAGATCTCAGTTAAAGAATTCAGCACTTATTTATCAACCATGCCCTTTTAACCAAAATCGTAGCAAAACTAGTAATAAAAGTCGTCCCTATCGCAGCGGACTTAAAAGACGAACAAAAGAGTGTAGAACAAGCAGAATGATCTCACAGGATGTCGAGAGAGCGTAACTTTCTTCCAAAGTAACAGCTGACACGCGGCGTACAAACAGGAAGGCACAACGATGAGTCGACTAAAACTGTCCACTCCTCGGGCCGGTATAAAAGTGAATGAATGTGTCAGAAGCCATTCTCAGTGCGAGAGTGAAAGGGAAGAAAATATTGTCGCTATGAGGATACTGGTAAGTCGCGGATAATGTTGGATGTCAAATACAAAAGATGGATAATTAAGTCTTAGTCTTTTGAATACAACGGTAAGTTATGTTACCAAAAATGTACTACCGACGAATTAGAGGACTTCACATCAAACCATTGCTTGGCCTAGTAGACTTTACAGCAAATCAGCAAAAAAATAGCCATAAAATCATAAACGCCATGACAAGCAGGAAATGTATGATTCCAGGAGTACATTTTGTTTCGAATTCATGTGTACCATTGTTTTAAAGTTGTTGCCTGGGTGAACGTATTGAACGACTTCTAGACGTAGAATAGCCGAGAGTTAAGGGCGATTTTTCACATACATCACGCATAGTCCCAAAATGCTGGTCACTGAACTTCCTTATCGCCGATAGCTTGTCATTACAGACCCTATAATTTTGTGACCTAATATTTAATATAAAGGTGATGCATATTCTTTACAAAGATTGTCATTAATATAAATAATAAAAAATACCCATTTTTCGCAATATAAACTTGAAACATTCTTCGAATGTTATTCCTGAGCAGACGTCCCTTATGCATACGTAGTTTTCTAGTAAACCACCATCAGCCGAAGATATGCACAACACTCGATGGCCTGGAATGTCATCCGTTATAAGATATTTTCTAAATCGAAATCCATACATAGTTATATTTATACTCAAGTCAGTATAAAAATTCCGGAACAATGAGACTCTTGGTTTTATAATGGCCTGTACATTTTCTATAGTGTTTTAGACATCGACAAGTTACGTCACCTAGCTCCGTACATTGTATACAGTTGGTAATGTTTGACTACTAGTGTTTATACTACCTTTGTGACCTTACACACAAAAATCTACTTATTTCCTTCGGGAGGTTACCAGTAAAACGTTAAGAAAGGTATTGAAGATGTAACAATTTGATAATGTTTATGAAAGTAATATTTGTGCCTTTTGACGGGAACAATTTCAATAAATCTCTCTGTACGGAACATGCTGCGGAAAATTAAGAATTCGAAGTTGACGGCTACCGATGCCCCTTGAACTTAAAGAAATTAAAAATGCGCAAGGTGTGTCACGCGTCAAGTAGAATCACCAAGGAAAGCCTGAGTGAAAGTAAGTTTGAACATATCTACTCGAGAGATACGCCTGTTACACAGTCAGCCCGGAGAATGAGTGAGGTGAGAAGGGTTCTAGAGATTAATGGCGAATGAATGCAAGGGTGAAGGAAATGGTAGATCCACGAGGATACCCACCGGCCAATGGCACGTTGGCTGCATTTCCCACGAGAGAAATTCGAGACGGCTTCGTCAATAACCGTACTAGGATCGTCGCGGTGGAAGGCTGGTGATCTGATCACTATACAGTAGTGAAGTACTAATTATAAATGCATTAAAACTGGCGAGTACGTGATATATTCCAGAGAGATAATATGCTATAAACTCTATATTTAAAACTATGCTTCTGATACATATTTGGAGTTTTAACTGTTTTGTACTCACAAAAATTACAATTTTTCACCTGCTTATTACAAAGATTCGCTTAAGTAAAGTATTTTTTCTTATTTAAACTTCGGAAAAGTAACAATAGGAAATTATGAGTGGAGTGTTCATCGTTTAAACCACCATGGTAACAATATTTCCAGGCATGTGTTAATGACTCATTTTCAAGTAGAGGGAAAAAGAACCTTCATGAAATATGCATTGTGCACCATGCTCCCAACGAGGTACAGTACATCCATGTACCTTTCTAATGCGCAAGATTGTAGCATTCCGTTTGTTCAGTGGCAATAAATTTAAATCTCAGCATCTTGCAACACGTACCACTTACGCTTCAACACTGGAGTTATTTGAGAAGTTAGGTTAACCTTAAGTCATTCCAAACAGCAAGAGTCCATAACGCACACGGAATATTTGTATGTATTTTAAGAAAACAAACTAAAATTTCAACATTTGGTTTTATTAATTTTTTTTTTCCTTTCGCCCCTGAATTGATACAGTTAGGCGAACGCGCACAAGGTATGAAATTTTTATTATAGGGACTATCAGTCTGTGCCGGTATTCACGAAGATTTTTCGGTACGTATCCACTTACTTCTCCTTTGAGATTCATTGTTTTTTATTGGTAGGGTGATCTGTTACCATTCGTGTCTCCTCGTTTAAAACGCTTGCTCTCCAATAAATATCCTTTACTGGTTGCTCATTGAAACAGGACTGCAAACTTATTTGTTTGGATGCTGACAGTTAATTATAAAGGTAAATAATGCAATCTATGAACTATTATTACATTTTAGGTGAAATATAAACGCAACCATTTTCATGAAATTATACCAGTGCAAGATAATATTTCTAAATCGCCTTAAAAACCTGCAACCAAACAGAGATAAAACAGTAAAATAAGCAAGTATTTTCCAATTGTACTATTGTGCAGTATACTAAAGAATGTAAAGTTCTAGGTACTATCCTTCTGCCCACATTCGTAAAGTTGGTCGCAGGATTGGGAAGATGTTGAGTATGTTTCAAGTGGCCTTCATAACCTTCTACGATGTGCGCTCTGCATATTCTGAGACGAGAAATCAGGCACGTAAGTTGCCGTCGAGTTGTAATGGAAGTACGAGCGAAGAACTGGCTATAAGTGTAACTACTGGTTGCTGGTTAGAAGCCATGAAAAGTCGATAGCATGAGTTGCATTTTCTGCTACACGAGCAACGCAGAAAGTTGTCACGGAGCTCACACACTGACCTTATAGGTAGGAAGTTGTATATAGCCTGGGTAGGATGTTGGGCGCTGTGCAGGACTTCACGAGGAATGGGTTTGCTGAAAAATATCTCTGGACGACAATTTTTCACTATACTTTTTTTTTTCGTTTCTTTTGAGCTATCTGCACATAATTACGTATATCTATACTTAGATACATATCAGATCATGAAATAAAAACCAAAATTATGTTGAACTGTCCGTGATCTATAGCATAAATATTTCATTGATACATTTTGCTTCGTAAATATTAAAAATATGTAGTAAGTCAAACATACCTGGTTACAACAACATTAATAAACTTCTGGTTTTCGTAAAGGATAAAACCGCAATTTTACAATCACGGAGATATGAGAGTTTGAAAAATAAAATACGTTTTCGAAGTGTTTCAAGTTTATAAATTTCATTCCAGTAAAGTCCTTGGATTCTAGTTAGAAAAAACGTGCAGCTGTAAAGTGTTTAAAAACGTGTCGTAATACAATGTGTTAGTTTAAATTATCGCTGCAGCAAAGAAATATAATGTAAGATAGCACAGCTTACTTTATTTTAAGTCAATATATAGAAAAGGAATATATTTTTCGTTATTGTTCAAAGCTAAATGTTTTATCTTTCATTCTGAGCATTCTGAGATCTGAATTTATGATATTGACAATTTATGGTTCAATGACTATAGAAATTGGCTTTGATTTACCAAAAAAAAAATATTTTTTAAACTGAATTTCTGGGTACAATAAAATATCATTAACACTATTTAAATGTATATAATTTTGTTTTATTTGATAATTTTTACTTGCGAAATAATTACGTTTTTTTTTCTAAGTAGACACACTGATTAAAACTTACAAGTGCAATTAGCTGTCATGGGTTATTTATAACGATTGGTTTTTAAAAGAATCAAATTTTGAATTGCTAAGAGACGTCTCCTATGATTAAAATTTTAATATTCGTTCGCAAGTTTTTAACGACCTCCCAATAAAGGCTGAATACCAAGGTAACAGTGTGCTACTATTCTAGTAACATTTGTGACAGGCCCATATGGTCGCCACCCCGATTTAGTATATTTAATAGTCATCAGTGTCAACCATCATAAATTAATGTGCAATAATAGCTATGTCTTGCGACCATTCATTCTCCTCGTCATTGTATCACGATCACATTGCAATAGTTCTCATCGAAATGCCATTACTACACCAAGTTTTATGTTAAAAATAGGAAATTG